>APFE030423170.1:56952-135408 GCA_000404065.3 Pinus taeda | reverse complement strand
AATATATAAAAGTGTTAAATTTACTATGTAATTTTGAAAATATTTAATAAAGAAATTTCACAATTATAATTTACACTTTATTTTTCACACTTCACATTGGAGTAGGAGTGTCGTGACAACCTGGGACAATGTTTGCTCAAATCCTCTTTGGGAAATTTAGGGAAATATTTTTGTATGGAAATATGACCTCATAAGAAAATTACAAGGCAATGCCACAGATGAGATTGTTATTCACTATTATATTTTTGGGGTATGAAACGAAATCCTATCAGGTAATAAATGATTATTCAGATATGTAATATGTGGATTATTCAAACATATAGGGTAATGATATACTAGGAATTTCACTTGAAGGTAAAAAGGAACGCCGAAGCAGTGCGACTCGATCATGCGACGAAGCAATTCACTGTTACCAAAACGAGGGTGAAGGCGTTGTTATTGCATTTTGTAGTTTACAACGAGCACCCATATGATATCACGACCATCTATCATGAGAGCCTGTTCACGGAGATTCATTTGAAATGTAAAATAGTCAAGGGGCACTCTGACAGACTCTAACAATTGAAGAAATTCAATGGCTATGAAGGAGATCATTCGATTTGCAACAATGGGAAGACACCCAAAATTATTAACAACCAGAAGGCAGACCATATGCGTAGTAGTGCCAGTAACTATACGATAATGAACCTGAATGAAACTTATGATCTTGCATTAATGGGTAAAGGAAACTGAAAATGGAAAGTTAGCAGCGAATTTCTTCAGAGTATAACTTATGATGTTGTGTTAATGGACAAAGAAATGTATGTAGTGGATGGACTTATGATGTTGTGTTAATGGACAAAGAAATGTATGTAGTGGATGGACGCGAGGTAAATAAGTTTTAATTCACTGGATTTGTAGGTTTTTATTCATTTTGGCTACTGTTAAGTATTTTATTTAATGATCTCACTTATCAGATGTAGCCATACATTTCATTGTGAGTTCATATTTTGATTTATTCTTACTTTGGAAAAGACTTACTTTTATGTTAGGTTACAAGGCAACTCAAATCAATGGGAGTTAGACACCAATTATTGCACTCACTGGAAATGCTTTGCAATATGATAAATACCTTTTCTTTGAAGCTGGTATGGATGATTTTCAGACAAAAGTATGTACTAGTTGTCCAACCTATCATATTTTGGAGGCTTGATTTTTCTTTTTCATTTTGATTTTCAAGCAAAAGTATGTACTAACTATCCAACATATCATATTTTGGAGGCTTGATTTTTCTTTTTCATTTTGATTTTCAAGCAAAAGTATGTACTAACTATCCAACATATCATATTCTTGAGGCTTGATTTTTCCTTCTCATGTTTTCATTATTTTTTAGTTATTTTGGTTCCTAAATTTTCTTTCTCCTTTGCAACCTTTATTTATAGACAAACTTGTGCAATTACTGGCTCATTATAGTGTTGAGAGTTGTGAACATACCAGTTGAAAAAGTCATGCAAGTCCATTGTATTATACACGTCCTTGTTGTGGAAAAACACATGGTAAGCCAAATAACAAGACAATGCGTTTTCATCTTTTTAGTGGAGTGTTTCCTCATTTGGCTGAAACTGTTTCCAAATTCTAGCACCTTTCTGCAATCTATAATATTAGATAATGTAATTATATAAACTTACAGTTTTTTTTGACAATGCATGATAATGGTTTGTGGTAAAATATATATTAGAAGGGTTAAAAAAATTCATGGAAACACTATTGGCATGCCCTTGCAACTTTTGGTGCAAATTGTAGTTATACACATAGAGAATGAAATTGCATAATGTAGTAAATGGCCCATTCGACACACAATCCATGATACTAAATTACCACCTAAAATTTTATTGTACAATTATACTAGCAAACACTATAATATATCATATAGACATTATTTGTGAAATTTTCTTGGTAAGAGCATACCCTGTAATATTCCCTTTTCTTGATGTGGTCAAAATAGACCAAATCTACCCATGGTATTTGCCCATGGGATATGCCCATCATATTTGTCTTCATTTTCCTAGGGAAAATAATAAAATAAGATTTCTAGACAGTCCCTCAAGCCTATTTAAGGGGGTAGGAGCTAGGCATAGTGATCATCCAAGGGGGTAGGGGCTAGGCATAAGGATCATCTTGAGTCCATTTATATCCATTTGTGTTTTATTGAGAACTTGGCGAGGCAATTCTAGTTTGATCCCAGGGATGAAAACCCCTTGGTTGTAATTGTCTGGTAGATCCATTCAAGGTCCACAATTGTGCTTCAATTTGATCCCACGGAAGAAAACCCCTTGGTTGTAATTGTCTTGTGAATTCATTCATGGTCCACGATTGTGCTTCAGTGTTTAGTTTAGTCTTGTTGAATACCGTGCATCCCATCTAACAAGGGATTTCATGATTGATCATTATGGCATGTATTACTTTCAGATAATAATATAAATAAAGGTTGTCTTTCTTTTAAAATGCCGTGTATTCTGTGTTTCACTTCTTAGCTTTTCAATTAGAAGATTGAAATGTTCCCGATCTATTAATTATTTAGTTATTTGAGATCTTACAGGTATCAAAGTTGTGCATGTTGCCAGGGTGCTTTTATTACCGATCGAGAGACAAGAGAGACTAGTCTTAGGTGATTCTTCATAATCACTCTATCTCGTAATTCGTCCAATTTCAGTGGTTTTCTGTAACTACTCTAGTTGGCTAAATAATTTTATCTGCAATATATTTACTGGAATTAACCCTTTTATTGGAGATCAAAGAGACTGATTGCAAATCAAACTATCTTTTTCTCTTATTGTCAGTGTTCAAATTTGGGATCAAGCTGCAGTAAGTTGGTAAGCGCTCTCACTGGGCCGCGAAGAGGCCGTGGGCCATATCACTCTAATGAGATCGCACCAAGGGCTAAAAGTGAATCAAGTTCAACGCTAGATTGACCAAGTCATCGTGGAAAGAACTGCAAACTTGCATGGCCGAATTGAACTCCATTGGATTGGAACAAATCACATTTCAAATTATTGGAATTGCAAGAGGACGAGATCCATTAGGAATCCACCTCTTGGAAGCCAAATTTTGGGGATCAGTAAATGCTTGATCCTTGCAGAGATCGGAGTTCTAATTTGGTGGCTGAGATTGAAGATTGAGAGATTCTCTCCTGCAGGCCGGGTTTATTTCAGGAGGCTAAGGTTTATCCCTGAAGCAGATCACATTTGTCCACATTAAAGGTTGAATCTCTCTCAGGGCAAAGGTTGTGACAAGGGACGAGTCTAAATCACCTTGTTGGACGGAACCATTCATATATTCAGAAAGCTATCTGAAGGTCGAGATCACTACATTCAGAATGCTATATAAAGGTCGAGATAACTACTTCTTGTAGATAGAGAACATTATAGGATAAGCCGAGTTGAATCAACGTATTTTCTGCAGAGACCACGCAGGACAGATCTGTTACTCCCGGAATCGATCTAAGTCAACTAAGTGGAGCGATTCTCTTCGATGATCTTGCCATGTCTCGTCTAGTATGTGCGATTTGGTTAAATTGAGCGATATGAGACTAAGTCGTCGCATGTGTTAGAAATAGTAATTACTCCTTATGAGGAGTTGGCTAAATATAGGAGTCAGTTAACTGATTCATTGATTGGTTGAGTGTTGGAGTGTTGAGTAAGTTAAATTAAGTGATCAACGGCTTTTAGTGTGGATGTATGTCAAAATATATTAGGCAAGTCTCTAGTTGGAAAAGGTTTAAATACTTTTCACCAGATTTATTATAATCATCATATTTATATTTTGTATAATCAATAGAAGAACAGCAACTCATATTTTATGTGTGAATTTTTGTTTTGTCTTCTCTACCATTCCAACAAATTAATATCAGAATTAAAATCACAAATATAAAGAGTGAGAGAGCCTATGGTTGCAACCACAGTGTACAGAGCCGCGTTGTGTGAGTTAAAAAAAAACGATAGAGGGAGAAAAGTGGAGAATAAAATGTTTTTTTTGCATTGTTGCGTCCACCGAGAGTCGCTGCCACCAAATATGAGAATTGCTAAGTGTCGTAAGCAGCCTAGAGAGTGGCTGCTACGATTGGAAGAACTCGCTGCCACAGGTTTTGGGCACAGTCACAGCTCAATTGCAGTCGTCAATCTTTTTAAATTAGAAGAGCGCCGCAGCCCCAGCGGTAGTCAAGTGATAAAGAGTCCGCAGACAACGTAAATAGACTTTGTCAAGGGTTTGTAAACCCATTTTTTCTATAAAGGTCGCCGACCCACTTTTTCGTAGCCATGAGCATTTTTGAAAGGGAAGATTAAAAGCAAGACGTTTACAAGGAGCACGAAAAGTCAATGAAAACTTAAAAAGTCACAAGTTTATTTGGTGGGCATGAATGTATAAAGGTTATATTCTTTTTCAGATTCATAAAGTTATCCATAAGGTGTATGGTTTAAAAAGTTTGATGCGGTATATTGAAAACTCCTTTTCTTGGTTTTAAAGAAAATGTTTATAAAAAGGTATTTTTGGGATTTTTTAAAGTTTTTTTTGGGGAGAGTTTTATGAAGAAGGTTTATTTCAAGAGAATATAATTAAGAAAGAAAAGGATTTTATTGAATAAAAATTTAGGGTTTTGTAAAGTTTTTTAGATTATAAAATTACGTGGTTTTTATATTAAGAATAATAGTGTTTTGGGTGAAGATTGTGCTTTAAGGGGTATATATTAAAAATCATATTTTTTTCGGGGCGATATGGAAACAACCTCAAGGAACCAGCGAAATAGCTATAAAAATAAGAAGAAGGAATGATAATAGTCATGGGTCATAAAGTGCAGCTGAAGCATATTAAGAAAAGAAATCGAAAAGAAGAGGCAAATATCATTGCCATGCTTAGAGAGGTTTAGGCCGTAGCCAAGGAACTGAGAAGTCTAGCAGAAGACAAAGAAGAAATCGGGGTGATTTGTGTAGCTTTGATCTGCTACCACCTCCTATATTTACAGTTGAATATTTTGATCATTGAGTTATCACGATGTTAACTTTTCTTTGAGCTAAAGAGTTAATTGAGTATGAATCTAATAACCCATGTGATGCAATATGTGATGTTTTAGCATTAAATTTTATAAAACAAACATTGGATGAGAAGTGTTTGTCTACAACTTCCAAGGAAGCATGGAAATTCTTAGAAGCAGAGTTTGGTGCAAGGGGGAGTGACATGCAACAACAGGTTATGTCACAAGCAAAGAAGTTAACCGTAGATATAAGAGTAGATGAGAAAGACTCTGAAAGGAAAACAGAGCTTGGAGAACCCCACTCAAAAGTGGATGATGGTTGTTAAGACCATAAAATTGAAACCCATTATGCAAGCATGCATATGGATGAAAAAGATGCAACAAAGATTGCAAAGAGAGAAGCTAAAGTCTTTGTGTGTGAAACAAAGCAAGAGAAAATAAATGCTCAAGGAATTCATTGTAACATGGATGATACAGATGATCACTGCAAAATTATATGTGAATTGGTGACTCTAGCCGCAGCTGATGGATTCGGCAAAGTTGAAATTGTCAATAAAATTGACAATGAGCACATGCATGCTCGAATATCCCACAATAGTGTGGATGAACATTATGTTGATGATATGTGTGGTTTCTTTTTTGAAACACAGATTGATTGTGACAATATAGTAAGAAAAATGTTTGATGAAACATTGAAAGTTGAAGCTGCCATTGTAGCAGCAAGATATGAAGCAGTTGGACCTGCTCATGAAGGAGTATGTCATCTAGCAACAGTGGATGATCAAGAACATAATAAAGTGATTGAAGAGTTTTTGATGAGAATGTCCACTAACAGCGTAACAGTGGAAGACAACCTCCATGTAGTGGAAAAGAATGCAGATGTAAAGCAGGAAGCTCTCACTGAAGAGAGTCATATTAAAAATGTTTTTAACATTGTTTTTGAATATGCGGGTGTTCAAAATAGCACAGGAGCATAATTTGAAAGCAAGGTTGTTAATAAATTTGATGCAGATTACAGGAAAAACCAGTAGTACTTGATGATGAAAGTGAAAAGAATGATATGGATTTTCTGAAGACAAAAATGAATGCATTGAAACCATTTTTCAGCAATAGATTCAAGAAGAGATAAGATTCTCCTATCGAGAAATATGGTAGAAAAAAAAAAAAAAAAAAAAAAAAAAAAGTCAGGAATTTAAAACATAAGAAACAAAGCAAAGAAGATAGTTTGAAGATGCAATGATTTGGCAGCAGTCCATGGTTGAATGAATATTTGAAGAGGAAGGTGTAAAAGACATGATCCAATTGTTTTAAGAAGAGCAAGACAAGTCAAAGAAAATTTGCAGCAGCAACGAGTCAATAAAGCCTGCAGCAAGAAAGTTCAACACAGAATGAAGCAATTTTGAGCATATAAAATTTGAAAGAAGAGAAAAAGAAAATGCAAAATTGTGAAAGTCTTGAGTCATTGTAAGCCTAGCTGAGACATAGACCACCAGGCATGTTTGAGTGATCACTGAGTCAAGTTAAGTTATGTTGAGTCATACAGTCATAATTTTGGAGGAGTGTTAGAAATAGTAATTGCTCCAGCATGTGGAGTTGGCTAAACATAGAGAGTCAGTGAACTGAGTGATTAAGTGGTTGAGTGTTGAGTCAAGTCAAGTGATAGACTAATTTTAGTGTGGTTATAATAGGCAAGTCGCTAGTTGGAAAAGGTTTAAATACCTTTCATCAGATTTATCGTAATCATCATGTTTTGTGTGATCAATAGAAGAGAAACAACTCGTGTTTAACCCTACAACATGAAGTTCTCTGATAATTCCCATCAGACCAATAATCTACTAAAACTGACTTGCGAAGAGTCTGGAGAAGCTGCGTTGAATTTCGCCAATTGTTGTGCACGATTCATCACTAGAAGCTTCGAGGTCGAAGGCTGAGTAAGTGTGCATCATTGTGGCTGCAACATAGTACACACGCCGGTCTCGACGGCTGAAAAGCCATATTCTGACGCAGCCACATATAGTGGTCGAGATCTTACAATTACAGTGACATAAAAGCAACCGTCGAGGAGCAGTCGAGGGGTGACGGGAACTTAGTAGAAGAGTCGATTGGTGTCTAAGGTCGAGGGGTTATTCCGGCTACACGTATTTTCAAGGTCGAAATCTCTTATCTGCTGACAGAGTTAACGACATCTATTACTAGAGATCTGAAGAGGGATGAGACTCTTTATTATAAACATGGGTCTGCGAGATGTCAAATTACAGTTAGCGTGAAGGTGTCGAGTTGTTATTAATAGAAGTTGAGTTTTCTCCCTACAGAACCGAGCTTCAGTAGCAAATGTGGGCTGAGTTTCTGATATGGAGGGGACGAGATAACTGAGGGTGTCTCGAGCTGAAGTATCCATCACTCAAAAATGGAGTCGTGGGTTTTCTGCGCTTTTGTTTGGTGTGATATAATGGAAGCGCACAATAAAAGTTTCAGCAAATTTCATTTCATAGTGAGAGCAAAGGCCACACTGCAAATTTCGATTATGTCTTCAACGCAGGATATCTTGTGGCTAGTGGCTAGGGTTTCTTCACGGTTAACTGAAAACTTGCCACTTCGTAAGCTAAAATATTTGGCACCAAAAGATCTTAAGCGGTTGAATTGGGTTTCCAAATTCCATAATGATTGTCCATGGTGTTCAGTACGGTCGGATAAAGGACAAAAATCCTTCTATGCAGTTAGATAAAACATGCGGGGGCATATTGCGTGATACTTAAGCGTCTTCCTGCATTGAATCTCAGGGACTTGCTACTAGTATTCCTCCCTTTGTGGGTCTTTCTCTCAAAGGTTCGGTAATACTATGGTAACCAAAATTCCTTCGTGGTGATGCCAACGAATATAGTTAACGGTGCAACGATTAGGTGCCTTTCTACGTGGGGTGTAAGACAAGAATCATATGAAAGGAGGCTTTGTAATATTGTTTGAAATGCTCAAGGGAGATGTAAGAATATATTAAGGGGGTTACATATAGTAGTCGTCATCATTAAAAAAAAAAAAAAGTGGGGAAGGGAGGAGATTGATATTTTATTTTTTTGAGAAAGTTTGTGTTTTGCATATTTTTTTTGCTTTGGTATGTGGGGAAATGGGACTTTTTCTAGAAAATGTCCATAAAATTCTGCACAAAATTCTGGATGAAATAGAAAAAACATGGGGACGTTTTTGTAGCCATACCACTTTAAGCCAAAATAATAAGCCTTTCTCAAAAAGGTATTTTCCATTATGTAGCAAAAACACCCATGGGAAGTGAAGAAAGGACAAATTAGAGGGGCTAAGCTCTTCACACTTGGCTTTGAATTGCAACAAAAAATGTCAAACATAGACCTTCATAAGTTAGAATAATTAGACACATGTTTATCCAGGTTGGGGAACTAGAATGGAAGAAACTCAATTGAGCTCTCAACACATCCATGCTTGCATTAGTACAATCCAAACTTTGGGAGCATCGTTGTGAAGAGGTCAAGCTCACAATTTCTTCTTGCCTTAGCAGGATCATAGCATTAACATCGCCACTACTGCCTTAGAATAATGATTTCATGAGAAATATTTTGCAGTTGATAGTAGAAGCTCTTCAGGGGTTGAATAACATCATGCTTCATACCTTTCAGAAACAGTGCGAAATTTTAAAACTCATGGTAGAGTTCAGCTTTGGCACCTCTATGTCAAATTTGGGATGTGGCAACTTAAGCTTTCAGTTACTACAAAGATTTTACACCAACATTACATAAGCTCATCCAGACCATGTCAAAAAAATCATGCAAAAGATTGTATCTCTATTCTTAGAAGGAGATGCTAACATCTGCAAGATAATAAGATCCAAATTGTTGACCATTTAGAGGAAGGAACCAAAGGTATCACCAACTTCATATGATTTAGTTGAGAATTTGGTCAAGAAAAACATAGAATTTCTCAGAAGGTTACTGACTAGGAAGGAGTTGAGAAGGATTGATGGAGGAATCAAGAACAAAATCTGTAGCGAGAATGAACTAAGGAGGAGAGGACTATGTTTTATCTGCAAAGGACCTTGGGCCCTTAACCATTCATGTCTACGTGATAAGGAGGCAATAAGGGAAAATAAAATAAATACTCCTTTAGATCATGAGCATTCAACCATAGTTAGGTTCACCAGTTTTCAGGAGAGAACCTATGAAGGATCCAAGCCGTCAAGTATAGATGGTGAAAAACAACACAATGTCTTTCAGGGAAACTTATAGGACCAACCCATGATAATCAGTGAACTTGAAAAAGTACATGAGGAAAGGAAGGAGGTAATTCCTCCTGATGATGTAGATGAGTCCATAGATATCCAAGAGGACATCCATAAAGAGTATGGGAAATCAGGTGTAGATAATAGTCCACCAGTACATCCATGTTTGAAAACCAGAGAGGGTGGACAACAGATTGTCCCACTTGTGGAAAAGTCCAAGGAGAAGACATTCAAGGAGGATGAAGTGAGGAGTCAGGAATAATAAACCAACATGATGAGCATGATCATGCGAGGCAACACAGAAAATATAGTGCAAGATGATCATTTCTGGAGAGTTAATCAAAGGTTCAAGTTGGAGCTGTGATAGTTGAGCATCTCGTGCAGACAGATACAAAGACATTCAACAGGACACCAAAATCACCAGTAGAGAACTTTCAGGGAAAGATCGCGCATTTCAATACACATCTTATGATGTTGAAGGAGAGAGTCTGGACAACCCGAGACACCATCTTGCAGGAGAACAAAAAAATGAGGAGCTCATAGGGGTATGCGTTAAGTGAGCGACCAAGTTGTCTAGTGTAGAGGAGCATCTCAAGTCCCTCACAAGACAGCATGAGGAGTACAATTGAGAGTTCTAGAGTAACCCTCTACATCAATACATATATAAGGCTTGCAGCACTACCAACCATTCTTTATACATTGGGGAGAGCAAAGCAGAGTTCTCCAAATGGATCGTATTGGGTGATTGAGTGGAGCAACATGAGTTGAGCATCAAGCAACATCAACATAGTAGATTTATTCCATGTGCAGGAAGTCATGCATTAGATCCTTCCCATGGGATGGATTGGAGAGAAGTGATGAGTTGGAACTCTATTGATGGGTTTATTCTGAGGAGGATACCCATAGCCAAGGGCATATTGAAGCTTAGGCCCTTAGGCATGAGCAGTGATAGAGGGCTGAGATGGTATCATAATCCATAGGTCCTAGGACATAGGTGGAATTGGGATCCAGGTGAATCAATTGAGAGCAAGATTGTCTAGAGGATTGTTTGGGATCACATAGTAGATTTATTCCATGTGTAGGAAGTCATGCATTAGATCCTTCCCATGGGATGGATTGGAGAGAAGTGATGAGTTGGAACTCTATTTATTGGTTGATTCTGAGGAGGATACCCATAGCCAAGGGCATATTGAAGCTTGGTCCCTTAGGCACGAGCAGTGATAGAGGGCTGAGATGGTATCATAATCCACAGGTCCCAAGACATAGGTGGAATTGGGATCCAGGTGAATCAATTGAGAGCAAGATTGTCCAGAGGATTGTTTGGGATCGATGGATCAGAGGATCCATTCAAGGTCATTCAGCGTAGAGGCATTAGATAGCATACTCGTTTTTATGGGATCTTGCTATCAATGTACAAATGATGCTATTATGGATAGAATTGGATTTATTGAAGGAAATGAAGCTTTGGGCAGGAGGATTTGTAATATTCTGTTTTCTTGATGTGGTCAAAATGGACAGAATCTACCCATGTTATTTTCCCATGGGATCTTCCCATAGTATTTTCCTTTGTTTTTCGAGGGAAAATAATAAAATAAGATTTCTAGAGAGTCCGTCAAGCTTATTTAAGGGGTGGGGGTGTGGAAGGAGGGTAGGAGCTAGGAATAGGGATCATCTTGAGTCCATCTATCCTTTTGTGTTTTATTGATAACCTGGCAAGGCAGTTCTAGTTTGATCCCAAGGACGAAAACCTCGTGGGTGTAATTGTCTGGTGGATCCATTCAGGTCCACTATTATGCTTCAATGTTTAGTTTAGTCTTGTTGAGAAGTCGTGCATGCCATCTGGCAAGGGGATTTCATGATTGATCATTATGGCATATATTACTTTCAGATGATAGTATAAATAAGGTTTGCACCTTTCTTTTAAGATCTCATGTGTTCTATGTTTCATTTATTAGCTTTTCAATTAGAGCATTGAAATGTTCCAAATCTATTAATTATTTCGTTGTTTGGGATCTTACATAGCCCTCAACCCATTTTTAATAAAGAGAGTCAATCCTCGTACCTTGTGTATCAACTTTTCACCTTCATTAACCAGTTTCAATCTGTAACGATATAAATTGGATGTTGCTACGTGCTTCATCTGCAAATATAAAAAATCTCTCCCCATACACATTCTAGGGCCTCTTTGTAAAACAAGATATTTGTATATTGATATAAGTTTCCAAATATATGTTGTGTGCAAGTTTAACAGTGTCCTATGTTTGGAGTGATTCAAAAATATATATTGGTTCATAAAAATAACCTCATCGTTAAACCATCTATTTGGCTTAATAGCTTGAATTCCATGAAGTCTCTACCTAGATGCTTTCCATTCTTCCCATGGCACAAGTAACATAAATAATAGCAATCCCCTTTCTTCATATGCGTCCCATTAGGGAACACCTCGTCCTCTATTGCCTCCTTTCTACCCAATGGAACAAGAGGGTAAAGTCTCATTGTCTTTGATAGATGTGCATGTAGATAATCCATTTCTTTTAGCTCCTCCAAACAAAGTGGATCATTTGGTTTGACATGAGATGATATTTTCTTTAAAATGTAGTGGATCTCTTTCAAAACCTTTTCTTCCACATGCTAATGTTGAAGAAGCAACCAAAATAAGTAGGAAAGTGCCACAAATTTTTTGTCATTTCCTACAAGAATGAAGCTCAGACAAGTGCCTCGTAAGAATGTGTTGGAGTACCTGATTTCATAAAAATAAATAATATATTTGCACAACTACGAGACATCGAAGTTTTTACCATACCCAATTCCTCCCTTCTGGCTGAAACGACCTGACAAATTGGTCAATTGTCTTCAAAGCACACTAAAGTTTAACATCGATCGCCAAACCCAAAAACCCCATGATTTTTCTCAAATTATAGGTGTTATAAATCTACTATATTGTTTCATTAAATTGTATAATGATGAATTTGCATGGAATTAATTGTTATTGTTGAGATTTTATCATTAATAATTTCATATCCTTTCAAAAATTATCATATATTTTAAGATTAATAGGTTTATAATGTTTCATTAAATTGTATAATGATGAATTTACATGAAATTGGAATTAATTGTTATTGTTGAAATTTTATCATTAATAAGTCCATATCCTTTCAAAAGTTATCATCCATTTTAAGATTAATAGATTTATAATGTTCATTAAATTATATAACAATAAAATTTACATGAAATTGAAATGAAATATTATTATTTTATTTTTATTCATATAATTTTATAAATGAGGCTCTCTAGTAAAAACCATGATTCCCACTCATTCCCATTTAGTCTTCTTAAATTTAAAAATACTCCCGAGACATCATAAATGAGGCTCTCTCTAGTAAAAACCATGTCTCAATGAAGCTCTCTCTAGTAAAAACCATGATTTCCACTCATTCCCACTTAATTTTCTTAAATTTAAAAATACTCCTAGACATCCACCATATACATCTCCTTATATGATTTCCACCCATTCCCACTTAATTTCCTTAAATTTAAAAATACTCCTAAACATCCACCATATACATCTCCTTATTTTCCTTCTTTAGGAAACTCTCTCTCTCTCTATATATATATATATATAAAACTAGCCATGAGTTTTCTAGGTACCATATTGCTATGTCTAAGAACCCACTAATGAGGAATTCAACTTTACATTGCTTTTGTTCTGTAGAGGTTCATGAAGATGTTTTGATATTCAACAAATGTAGTTATATTAACTGACAATCTGCCAGTTTGTTTGACATTGGTTTATCTATGGTTTAGGAAATCATTAGATTGGTTGGTGTAAATTTTTTAATAATATTTAGAGAATTATTTTGTTTTAATATTTAAAAGTTGAAAAAAATTGTAAATGAATATGCAGAACGCAAAAAGGAAAGATTTTCATTTCATCTACTTATATGGAATATCAACATTCTAACAAGTTCATGTTTATAAAATATGTGTTTTGGAATATAGAGTTAGAGAGTGTGAGAGAGATGGAAGAGATGTTATGAGATCCCTGACACAAAGAAAAAGAGGAACACCATCCTAGTTTGCCTGGCCTTTAATGATATTGTTGTGTTCAAATTGACATATATGAATTTGCATGAAAGTTTATTATTTTTAGTAATTTGTAGTTTTTCAATCTACTTGATTTTGAAGAATATTAAAATAGGTGTTATCTAACTATCATAAATTTTGGAGTTTTTTTATTGGAATTCGACAAATTGTGTTTAGGTCAAACCTTGATTTTTGCTGTTTAAAATGAGGTTTTAACAATATATGAATTCAACCCCTTGAAAATTTGTGAAACACTTAAATTATAAAGAATTCACAACTAAAAATTATAAATCCAACCAATCACAACCAAATTCTAAACCAATTAAACTAAAAATTCCCAAAAAAAAAAAAAAAAAAAAAAAACCAAAACTATAAAGATACACAGTTATGCTAGGAATGATTTCATACTTAATATAGACTTAATATCTATAACAAAAAGCAACCCACTTAATCTAATCAGCTGTCATGTCCGGAGGAAACCTACTACTAGTGAATAAGAAAAAGCTACCCAGCAGACTTAATCTAATCAGCTGTCATGCCCAGAAGGCAACCTTGTACTAGTGAATAAGAAAAAGCTTCCAAGCATGTAGATCCAATTGGAAAAGCACTTGTTGGGGTTAATTCATGATTGGAGTCATGGACATTGAAAAGTCTTGATTGATCAATCAATCGATGGGCTCACAAGTGCTTGCGGTAAGGAAGGCCTCTTGTAAGCGTTGAGGAGGGAGCTGATGCCATCTGAGGTGGTGATGATATATTTTAGGTTAGAGTAAGGGTTTGGAATTTGATAGACAAATTGGAATTTGATAGGTAAATTTTCTGTCCTGGGTGATTTTTTTTTAAATATAAGTTAAAAATTATAAAACCGTCAAAAATCTATTTTACAATTATAAAAATAAGTTAGAAATTTTAAAAAACGTTAAATTTAACCAATTGGTTTTTTTGAAATTCCAACTCTGATTAGAGTAAAAAAAATATAGACCAATGATGCTTTAATCCAGTAAGTAAAAAAGAATGAAATCAAGATACGATCTGAGTTTTATCTAACATCCCAAATGGAGGTGAGCCGCATGCAGAATATGTATTTATTCAATTAAATGATTAAATTTGATTAGTATTTATCAGTTATTCACTAATTTAAAGTTTTCTTCGGAGCATTTTAAAATTCGATATATCTAATAATAAATTTTAAATATTAATTAAATAAATATATTTAAAATTTATTAATATTTTTATACACAATATTGATCAATTTTTCATTTTTAAATTGATATAGAATTAGATAATTATACATCTCTTTTATTTTTTATATTAAGTTGTAAAAAGGAAATTTATTAAAATCTTGTTGACTTTAAATTGAGTATGGAGATTAGATAATTACATATTTTCATATTGGTTGCTCAGGTAAAATTTACTAACATGTTCATATATAATACAATTTTACACTTGAGTATAAAAGAAATTACATAATTACATATCTTCTTTATATTGGGTTGTAAAATCCACTCCATAATATAAAACCGTCAAAAATCTGCCTTGCAATTATAAAACCTTCAAAAATCTACCTTGTAATTATGAAAACAAGTTCGAAACTTTAAAAAACTTTAAATTTTATGGTTTGGTTTTTTTAAATTCCAACCCTCAGTAGAGTAAAAGACAACATAGACAAATGATGCCCTAAGCTCGTTTACCTTATTTACTGAAGTAAAAAAGAAGAAATCAAGGTAGGATCTGATTTTTATCTAACAACATCCGAAATGGAGGTGAGCCGAAGAATATGTATTTATTCAATTAAAGAGATATGGGTGGAAATGATTAAATTTGATTGATATTTATTAGTTATTCACTAATTTAAAATTTACTTCAGAGCATTTTAAAATTCGATAAATTTTGTTTTTGAGGTTTCTGCTAGTCTCATGATTACATAGATTATTTTCCAGATCTATAGATTATCTACCAGATTTATCATTCTCAGTTTTTTTTATCGATGTTTCGAACTAGCAATGTGGTTCATCTTCAAGATGTGAAAGAATTATTGAAAGACTGGTCTCATTTTTCCAAATATATAGAGATGTAGTTCATCTTCAAGATGTGAAAGAATTATTGAAAGACTGAATTATTGAAAGACTGGTCTCATTTTTCCAAATATATAGAGATGTAGTTCATCTTCAAGATGTGAAAGAATTATTGAAAGACTGATCTCATTTTTCCAAATATATAGAGATGTATGAGATGCTTAGCCAACAAAGATGTGAAAGAATTATTGAAAGACTGGTCTCATTTTTCCAATTATATAGAGATGTATGAGATGCTTATCCAACAAAGATGTGAAAGAATTATTGAAAGACTGGTCTCATTTTTCCAAATATATAGAGATGTATGAGATGCTTAGCCAACAAATATTAAGATTAAGATTGATTAAATTATTTTTAATTGTTATATTCGTTTTGTAAATTTAATTGTATTTTTGTGATATTTCAAAATTATTATGGATTTTTTTTAGGGTTATAGTTATATTAATTATATTTGTATTAGTTATTTCATTTTTTAATTTATTAAATTAATTATTAATTTATTATTTATTTTATTAATTTTTATTATTATTTGTTATAATTATATTTACTTTAATTATTTATTAATATAAATAATTTAATTATATTTTTTTATCATTAGTTATTTGTTATTTTATTTTAATGTTATGATTACATTTTATTCGATTTTATTAATTTATTTTTTTATTTATTATAGTAATCTTATTTTTTATTCTATTGTTTTTTTAATTATTCTCTTATGTTTTATTTTAATTTTTGATGATGAGTTGCCTTTTCTAATTGTGTTATTATCCTTATCTATATTGATTATGATTTAGTTATTCTGTTGTGTTAATTAATGAATTATTATTATTATTTTATTAGGGTTATAGGTGAGTTAATAATATCTTGTTTTATTGTAATTGTTTTTACTTTGTATTTATATTAATTTTATTAATTTTAATTATATGTCTTGATCATTTATTAAGACTTACTACATATTGTCCTAGGTTGTGAAGTTATTATGGTTAAGATATTTTCAATTGATGTTTATTTCATATGGTTTTTGTTAAATTATATTATTAAGATCATAGTGTGTTATTTAATTAAAATGGATTAGATCTTTTATGTTTGTTTTAGGTTAATTAGAGGAGGATTATAGATAGGTAGGGGTAGATTTGGATGATAGGATTGGAATCCAATTTTCACTTATGGTCCCTCCATCATCTCTATTGAGGTTATTAGGGTGTTTGCTAATTTCTATGGCTTCTCTAAATTTCCTTATGAAGTAGTGATCACTTCTAGCTAAGATACATGTATCTTCTATACAGATTTGGTGATTAGTTTTATACATATTTGGTGATTAGTTTTATCAGAATGTTCAGCTAGAGCTGAGGAATTGGATCGATTGTGTTTAATGTCAGCTGAGTGTTCCTAGATTCTTGTGTTAAAGGATCTTCCAGTCTCACCTACATAGGGTTTGCCACATGAGTAGGGAATTATGTAGACACCTTTATTGCATTTAAGATCAATTTTTTCTTTGACTAGATTAAGGCAGTTATGGATAAAACAATTAAAAATAATTTAATAAATCCTAATATCTGTCGGCTAAGGATCTCATATATCTCTATATTTAGAAAAATGAGACCAATCTTTCAATAATTCTTTCCTGAACCACCATTGCTGGTTAAAAACGTCCATAAAAAAGAAACTGAATGCGATAGATCCAGAAGATAATCTACATATTCATTATATTATTAATGATAATTATTAATATATTAATTAATAAATTATTATTAAAATTATTATATTTTTATACATAATATTTGATAATTTTTTCAACTTTAAATTGAGTATAGAGAATTAGATAATTATACATCTCTTTTATATTAAGTTGTAAAATGAAATTTACTAAGATCTTGTTGACTTTAAATTGAGTATGGAGATTAGATAATCACATATCTCTTTTATATTGGGCACTCAAGTAAAATTTACTAACATGCTCATATATAATACAACTTTACATTGAGTATAAAAGAAATTACATAATTATGTAATGTAAAATCCACTTCATAATATAATGAGAAATTTATGTGTATTTTTATACAACAGAAAAAATGTTTTAGCAATGCACACATTTACGTGATTAACAATGTATAAAAAGGTTATGGGTCAATTTTAACTTGAGGAAAAAAAAGAATTACACGTCTTATTGTAAAATTGACCATTTTACTAAATAAAATTTGTTTATATATAAATGAATGTTATAAATAATAATGAGGAACTTATCATGGAGAAAGCTATTAGAATTGGAATAATCTCACATCATTAGGAAATTGGCAAGAATCTATTTTTTAAAATCTATTGAAAGTGGACCTCTATTTTTTAAAATCTATTGAAAGTGGACCATTTTGCTAAATAAAATTTGCTTATATATAAATGAAGGTTATAAATAATAATGAGGAACTTATCTTGGAGGAGATTTTTAGATTTGGAATAATCTCAAATCCCTAAGAAATTGGTGAGTGGGGAGACACTTGGCATGAATCTAATTTTTTAAATTTATTAAAAGTAAATGCAACCTAACAAAATTTGTAGCACACTAAAGCCCTTGATAATCATTAAGACCAAGCATATGGTGAGCATATTCTCTTGAGAATCATGTCAATTAAAAACATAAAATAAAAATAAAAATCAACAAATCCTCATCCACCTTAAGTTGAAATAAAAATATTTGGGCAACCTTAAATGGAAATGCAAATCTTTGAGCAACCTTAAGTTGAAATAAAAATATTTGAGCAATAAGATTTTTAAAGACCATTTTAAATTAAATTATTTATTTATTTTATTTTCCTTCTTTTTAAGGAAGATAAAAAATATATATTTTATTTCATAATTAAATATATTTAGATAATTTTATAATTTTTAACCATTATAAATAGACATTACTACTTTAATACATTTTAATAATATGATATATGTATTTAGTAATTATAATAAACCAAATCATTAACATTAAACATTATATTTATAATAATATAAATTAGCAAGTGTTAATTGTGTTTATCTTTGTGTTTAATCTTTAATTTACCAGAAATGAATGTTATCTTCCTATCCCTATTCAATTCCTATAAAATTTTCTTAATAACTTTCAATCTTTAAATCTTAATTCCCATTTTTAACTTTTTTTTTCAAAGAGAAAAAGTTCAAACATGTTTTCTCTCCATGAAAAACCAGTTTACAGTTTCATAAACATGATATTTCTACATCATTCCAATTCGTATAAATCCTATAAAGTTTAAAATTTTCTTAATAACTTTTAATCTTAAAATCTTAATTCCCCTTTTTCATTTTCAAAGAGAAAAAGTTCAAACATGTTTTCTCTCCAGAAAAACCAATTTACAGTTTCATAAACATGATATTTCTACATCATTCCATGCTAAAACTGCACATTTATAGTGATCTTTTTGAATCAAACATGTACCTCGGATTTTCTCTCCATGAAAAACCAATTAACGGTTTCATAAACATGATATTTCTACATCATTCCATGCCAAAACTACACATTCACTGTGATCCTTTTGAATCAAGCATGTACCTCGGATTAACATCAAACCTATTATAATATCTTACATATTGCAAACTAGAGAGTGAAATTCTTTACTAAATGAAAAGCTTATGAAGTTATTTTCCTAATTACACATGGATCAATCAAAACAATAGACATAACCAGATAAAAGTACTTTCTGCCCAGAAAGCAAAATTAAAATATTTATAGACTTCATTAAATATCATCATAAAAACCGTTACAGTGCAAGCAACAATAATGATGAGGTTATTAATTCTACACATCACAGGACTAGATTACATAGTGGAATGCAATCCCATCATGTAGTAAATGGGTTATTCAGCACACAGTCGATAATGCTATAAAATACTTAGGCAACTAAAGTTTGTCATACAAATATAACAGCAAACGCTCTTATCGATAAACGCTGTAATATATTATATAGATCTTATTTATCGGTTCCTCTTTGTTGGAAGATAACCCTCAGCCCATTTTTCATAAAGAGAGTCAATCCACGTACCTTGTATTTCAGTTGTGCATTTTCATTAGCCAGTTTCAGTCTGTAACGATATAAGATGGACGCTGCCACGTGCTTCATCTGCAAATATGCAAAATCTCTACCCATACACATTCGAGGACCTCCCTGGAAAACAGGATATTTGTAAACAGATTGGTTCACAAAAACACCCTTATCATTAAGCCATCTCTTTGGCTTGAATTCCATGCAGTCTCTCCCCCAGATGCTTTCCATTCTTCCCATGGCGTAAGTAACGTAAACAATAGCAGTCCCTTTCTTCATAGGCGTCCCATCAGGCAACACCTCGTCCTCTATCGCTTCCTTTCTGCCCAATGGCACAGGAGGGTAAAGCCTCATTGTCTCCGATAGACATGCATGCAGATAATGCATTTCTTTCAGCTCCTCCCTGCTGAAACAAAGTGGATCACCGGGTTTGACATTAGCTGATCTGTTCTTTAAAATGCGGTGGATCTCTTTCAAAATCTTTTCTTCCACATGGGGATGTTGCAGAAGCAGCCAAAAGAACCAGGAAAGTGCCACGGATGTCGTGTCGCTGCCGGCAAGAATGAAGCTCAGACAAATGCCTCGTAAGAACGTGTCGGAATACGGGATTCCATTTTGGTCGAAAGATTTCATAAAAATAGATAATATATCTGCACGGCTACCAGACATCCCAGCTTTTCCCATACACAATTCCTTCCTTCTCGCTGAAACGATCTCCATGACAAACTGGTCGATGATCTTCAGAGCAGACTGAAGTTTCGCATCGATCCCCAAACCGAAAAGTCCCATAATCTTTCTCAAATATATAGGCGTTATAAATCGAGTATAGGATGCTTCAATAGCATCATCGAATGCTTTGACAAAGGGAATGGCCGGCAGAGATGGAGATAAACACCCCACTTCCACACCAAACGCAATTTTGCAGATGTTGTCAAACGTGAAACGAAAGAGCATGTCTTGAAGATCGGTGGCGCTTCCCTTGGATATTTTGTTGTCCAGAATAGGGATCAGATTTTGGCGCAGCGAGTCTTGTACGGACTTCAAGACATAAGTGAGACTGGATACAGAGTTAAATTCTACCACTGACGCCTTTCTTTGTTGAATCCATAGTTCTCCATCGACGTTAAACAATCCATCACCGAAAACATCTCTAAACGCGCTCCTGAAACCGGGACCTTTTGGAAAACTTGAAAACCTGGTCGTGAGGATGTACTCCACATTTGCTGGATTGCTGGTAAGGACAGTGGTTTGTGGAAGGCCTTTGGCAATAAAAGTTCCCCCGCATCCGATCAGAATTTCTGAAATGGAGTCATATAGATGGTTGAAATGTATAAACAATGAGGGGAGAATCCCTACCAAAGGCCATTCTGGTGGGATTCCATTCCTTGCCCTTGTGGTGAGAAATAGAAGATAGTATGTGAAGGCCAGGAAGCCGATGATAAAGACAACGAAGATATCCATTAACGCGTTCTGAAGAAGCATGGAGCATACAAGCAGCCAATGAATTCCAGGCATACTTAACATGACGCCTGCCTCCTACCATAATTGAATTGGTGGTATATGAATTTACACCCATCACAGGAAAATGGATTCACTGCATTCAGTGCGTCACGGGAAGATGGTAAACGTTACATCAGCGACACGCGGAGAACGGGAAGATGGTAAACGTTACATCAGCGACACGCGGAGAACAAATTTCCATTCCAGCAAAGATCGTTGGTAACTTCGGTGTGACAAGCAAAATTGTCAATCCAATCGATAGATAGATGTATTTTCACAGATAAACTAGCATTTTCACATATTCGTGAAAATAAAAGCCTAAGCAAAACGCCCGAGGGTAAGTCCCCCTGGGCCACTTCGACGACCAACGATAGTGGCGGTGTCACGATTTTATTGATTCTGCCTTTCGGTTGGAACATGTTCACAGATTTCCGATTCGAGAATCCCATTTATCGGAGTTGTATATCAGGTATATCTCGAAAAACTCTGACATCTTTATATTTTAATCTCCTATGACCCACATCATACCTTATCGCAAGTTTTTTTATCGGAATTTTTCTGATATAGTTGGTTCACACATGGATCCGATATAAAATTTAAATCTACTTTATGATTCATATTGGTTTGGCTCACTATATCGAGTTTTTTAATAATTTCGTAAGTTGTAAACTTCGATAGACTGGACTTGATTTGGAATTTAATTGTGATTTATAATATGATTGGGTTCACTGTCATTTGTCGGTAATTTTACGTTGAAAATTTCAAAAAGCTCTGATAAGAAATTTATTTGCCATGTATTAAGACATCGGGTCCGCACCTAACTGCGGGATTTTTGCGAGGGTTCTTGTTTATAAATCTCGGATAGCCCGAATCCAATATGCAACTTAATTATGGTTTAAAAACGATAACGGGTTCATACCATAATATCAAAACTTTTAAACGATTACATGTATAAAGCTCTAATGCTTCTGATATACTACTCTGCCTTCCACTTGCTTATATCCTCTCTCTGCTTACATTCTTACAAGACGCCATGATTCCAGAGTCTCTCTCTGCTTACATTCTTACAAGACGCCATGATTCCAGAGTCTTTTGTTGGCATTGAAACAATTTCAAGTGACGTGATCGGAATTAAAAACCCTTGTGAAAGCATAAAATGAGGAATGCATATCAAAAGTGAAGGAGAGAGATCCCCAAACACCTCGTGGCAAGTCTTCCCATTTTCAGAATCATAAATTCTCCCTCCAATAACACGCACTCCTTAACATTTTGTCCGCTTATGCACCCCATCCAAAGCTGAAACTTTCATTTCGGAAACCCTATTCGGGGACCGAACATGTTCTGTTTGTTGTTTGCATGTAAGTCCTTAGTGGGATCAAACTCCAAACCCTTTGAGATGGTATTTTCATCTCTTTTATGGTCATTCTTTGTTTTGGAAGAGCCCCTTAGGGAGGATAGTTTTGCTGTTGTTGACGCATGTTTTCTTAAGTCGTGATCTTTGTCATTATTGAGATGAGATACAACTTCCCTTTTAAGGGGTTGCTTTGGAATCATCAAGATTTCATCCTCACTGCATTTCTTGCCAAGAGTTGCCTTAAATGGGCTTCTTTTGTCCTTGGCCTTTACTTCATTGTCGTGGGTTACAGCATTTGCATTAGCATTGCCATTCTTCAAGGTGCTCTTCTCTTGAAATCTCAAATTATTGCAGTTTTCATTTCTAGGCAATGAAAGTTTCTTCTTTGCGAGGGGAGTTGGAGGATGCTTGTGAAGTTGTTTGCGGCTTGCTTCACCGACAGAGTTTGATGATCCAGTCTTTCTACAGTTACTAATGCCTAGCCGGGGACGACTCCTTATTTTCTAAGCTAGAGAAAGGACCATTTTTCCTCTTAACCTTTTATATCATCAATATAGAAACCCAAGGATTTGATCTCCTGCATTGACCTAAACCAGAAAGCATGCATAGAACCTCAAGGAAAAAGAATTCCACCACAGAAATGAGACATCTTACAAGCAAATCAAAATTGATCAATTCATGAATATGACAGCTAGTCCACCTTGTAACGAAACGTCTAAGAATATTATCATACATATCAATTTCCAAAAAACATGTGAGCCAAGATGAAATACAAGACAAGGGACTGTATTACAAATAGTTACTGATCTATTTTCTTGGGATGATTTCAAAGCATAACAATTTTTCAAAAGAAAGATACAGATCCCTCAACTTATAATATAAATGGATATATAAAGAGCTTCACTTCAATGTTGAAACTAAAATACTGGGCATAGGTAATTAAATCCAAAAGGAGAAACATCTCACCTACTGAAGGACCATCGGCAGCAGTGATTGTCATCCCTCTTTACAGAGCTCTTTTAGGACAGTTATTCTTTGGTTGGCTTGCCCACGTCACAAGTCTCGAAATGAAAGGATAATGAAATTTACAGATAGTGAATACAATTTAAAGTTCAAATCTTCGCATATAAGAAATTCAGAAATCTGATTCATAAGTAGTTCTTGTATAGGGAATGTTTTTACATTAAAATAGTTCATAACATGGTTTTTTGGTGTAAATCTTTTAGTAAAAGGGTCTACCCTAAACATTATCCTCTACAACATGGGAAATGTCATGTCTTCTAAGGAATTGGAAGCCATTCTTTTTGAAGGAGGAGGAATAGCTTGAGCTCTCCTAAACATGACGTGTGCTTGTTTCATCCTATGTCACCTTCTTCGATTTACAAATCCATGGCGTGGTTAAACCCTGCAAAGATCTCGTGGCAGAGTCATTTCTCGCTTGCAAACAAAACTCTCACCACACTTTTCATGGTGCAAATCCAGGTCTTGATTTTAGTGTCAAGAATTCCCCCTATGTCTTGTGCGCGTGGCCCTTCCTCAACTGCTCAATGCCAATTTTGTACATATACTCTTCAATTGAAGACTTTCTGGTCATCCCGTAGAGAAGATCATTACTCATAAACACATAATAAGCAGATTGACATATTAGATGGTGTTCGAGCCTACAATTTCTCCAAACAGCTCGCGCCTGCAAGATTTCGATATTTCATTCACCTCCGAGATGCATCCCATCGATATTACTATATGTCATCGTGACTTCGTCGATTTCCGATTTGATCTGGACCCGATATGGTGTTAATTTTCGCTTAAATTTCGCATCCACCCTTATCGTAACTTTTGCGATGTGCGACCATGTGAAAGTGCCGATAAAATGGATGTGATCCAATTATTAAATAGAGTTAAATGCAATATCGCGTTTACTCCATATCACGTATCGCGTTTTTCATATGTGTCTAGTACTAAAAGCTCCGATTTCAATTTCGTCGATACCACTCAACTTCTAACACCTGTCCATTGTGTGTATAATTGTCAACACGTTTATTTTATTTTTTTCATTGGTTTGGTTTTAATAAAACTGTGTTGGTTTTATAGTCTGTCGGTATCCACAAGGGTCCACTTGTTCTAATTTAAATAGTTTTTCACAAAATGCATATAACTTAGGAAGGGTCTCTACACTTGTCTTCTTGATGAAATTGCTGGCGGATTGGTTAAACTAATTAAAAGACTCTTAGTTTAATCTAAATTTTTGGATTTTACTATTGTTTCCTCGACGCTATATGTACGCATAATTGTCGCCCATACAAATAAGTCCTCCTACAAGATGTTGATACTCAAGCCCTGTATTAGCTTCCGATTATTTATTGGATATATTTGGGATTATATGTACTCTCACACAAATTGTCGCCCATAAAAATAAGTCCTTATACAAAATCTTGATATTCAAGCCCTGAATTAGGTTTCTATTCATTTATCAATTTAGCATTTCCAAGCATTCATTTGGTTATCTTGGAGAATAAAACTCAGGAAAAAGTAATTGCTCATTTACATATAATTTTTAAAAAATATTTTTTTAATATCAATCAAGTTATGGTGAAGTGGGTAATTCACACGACTTTCTTCACATGAATGATTATTATTCAATTTCTCCAACATATATTGTCGAGTTAATTTAGCCAAACATACGAGTTAATTTAGCCAAACATACATTATCCTGTGATATCTCATTTTTAACTCAACCTTTATAGTTTTTCCCTGATTCTGTACCTGTGATATCTCATTTTTAACTCAACCTTTATAGTTTGTCCCTGATTCTGTATCTCAGTAGAGGAGGCAGGATTCTTGTGATATTTCATTGTTAACTCAGACTATGAAGTTTGTCCTCAATAGAATATCTCAATAGAAGGCACAATGATCTTTTGATATTCTTTGTGAATTCAGCCTATGTAGTTTGTCCTCAATAAGAATCTCTCATCAGTGGAAAGGAAATTTATGATTTTCTCTTCTTTTTTGTTTACTTGGATTATAAGTTAGTATAATTATTAGTATAATTAGAAATTTGTTTTAATAATCCAAGCAAGGACCATGAATGGTTTTAGTTCACACTATAACTGCTTACAAACCAAATATACCAATAAATTATAATATTTCATTATTAACTCAAACTATGCAGTTTGTCGTTTGTTGTCTTAAATTGTACAACTCAAAGGAGAAGGCAGCAACTTGCGATATCCCAATGTTGATTCATTCCATGAGATAGTATTGATTTGCGGGCTCTCCACTGTGGTTTTCTCCTTTTTGGTTCTTTTGTTTTTTCATTTTTTTTCCTTCCTATGGACATCCATCCACCCGTGGCTTCTTTGGCAGCTGGGTTCCATGGTTGAATGCATTTGATTGACCAAGCTCTATAATTTGTCTTTATATTGGTGTTTTTGGGTCTCATCAAATGCATTTATAATCTCTATCTCATAGCGATATGTGTGAGGTTTTTCATTTGTAAATTGCACATTTGGAACAAAAAGAACGAGATCTGTGTAAGTGAGATTCCTTGGGTATTTTGCTTCGTGAGTTGACTGGTGGTTATTTCTCTAAGTTCATTTTCCATTTTATTTTGTTGTGAACAATTTACCAACATGGATAATATATTGCAAGAAATCCTTGAGAAGAAGGCAATTGATCCATTTCGCAATAAGTTCCTTGCGTGCATTTCTGTGAACATTTCTTTTTCTGGATCTTTCAAGCAACACACAAAGATGCGTACGATGTTTGTGAATTGGAACTCGTGACTTCCCTCATCTGCAAAACAATACAATTCCAATCTGTTCTGTTATAAATACCTTTTACAGCAATCATTATATCTCATCAAAATATTATGCTACGATTTCTTCTACAAGTATTGATTACCTTTCATTTTTTGTGTGAAGTCCCAGTATTTTTTTAATAGGATAGAATACAGAGAAAATTGAAGAAGAAAAGTTCATGCGAGGACTAACATCATAATTAAAGGAAAATATAAAATAAATTTTAAATACAAGGAACAAAGCAATTATAGATGTGTATGTGGTGGGCCCCAGTATTGCAGCAACGATGTTGCAACTCCTGGGACTCCCTTCTTTACTTTTATCAACTCGGTAATTCGTAACAAACTTGGAAGCGACGGTGCTATATGCACAAGTACTAGCTCCTGCTGCAGCTGTCACTTGATCAACTGGCACAAGTCTACTAGGAGCTTAAGCCAATTTCTATGAGCTCTTAGAAGAAGCTTTTAACTGTGATGGACGAAGGCTAATTCAAAAGAGGCTAGTCTACTTGTAGAAAGAAGCCGAAAACTGAAAGGAAATGCAAACCCTAGTCTTAGCGACTAACCCTACTGGTGCAAGAAAATGGATGAAAGCGGTGGAAATGGATATCATTGACTTTTAGAAAGGTAAAATGCATGTGACTTAGCTAATTCT
Source organism: Pinus taeda (assembly GCA_000404065.3). Taxonomy (NCBI): domain Eukaryota; kingdom Viridiplantae; phylum Streptophyta; class Pinopsida; order Pinales; family Pinaceae; genus Pinus; species Pinus taeda. The sequence goes on along the minus strand of APFE030423170.1, from coordinate 108,651 downwards.
ATAATAAAATCTGGAAAAAACCATCTTTTTGCATTTTTGAGTAATTTTACAGAATTATTATGCATGTGTTTTAACTGTTTTTGACTATGCAGAAGTTGTTGATGAAAGGAAATGGAGTAGGATTTTGCAAAAGGTTGGGAAGGTGAGAAGATGGCCTAAGGGGTCCCTAACACCCTTCCAGAGAGTTTCACAGTGATCGGATCTCAAGAAACCACTTTCGTGAGCTTCTACAGGAAGTCTGCAGGGGTTCTATAGGATGTACTGTAGTTTCTACAGGATGTTCTACACGATGTTCCGAAAAGAGGATTTTGGAGGGTTGATGGAGGAAAAACGGTGGAAAAGTGGAAATGGAGGTTGGATAAGGATGTTAAGGGGTCTAGGACCTAGTGCATGAGGCTGGGGAATGATTAGCGTGATTGGATTTGTTCAAGGATGGAGGGAGCAATGATGCACAAGAATGTAGAAATTAGGGCAAAGTGGGAAAATGTGCAAATGAATGGAAGGAATATTGGATTAAGGGTTGGAGTAGGTTGTATGATGGAGGAAGGGTAGGCAGGGAGGTATCACAGGTGATCTGCACATTATTTTACAAAACTGATCAAACAAAGACTAGGAAAACTAAAGATCTAGCTATTTTGACCTAAAAACAAGAAACATGATGAACAATAGTTTATTGACAGAAAATCATGCAAGATAACTAAGGAAACTAAGCAAGAACAGACCTAAACATGCAAGTACAACTAGTAGCAACTTTTCCAACTAAAAATCTAACACTAGCAATTGCATGGAAAGGCAAAAATAGTTTTTTTGTGGCAGCAAGTATGCCTTGGTCTCAGCTCATGGTCCCAAGGAGGGAGAGGCGAGATCAAGGATTGCTTGATGGCCTTTTTGCAGATCTTTTCTATTACCAAACTGACAAATCAACCTTAAGCATGAAAATCTATTTTAATAATCAAAAACACAAAGTAAGATCTTAACCTAAATAACAGAATTTATTCTAAGAATGCAGCAAAGACACATAAAAGTACACAAAGGAGGTGTTGGCACTTAAGTTGGGCCCAACCCCAAGAGCTACAGCCTCATAATAATGATTAGAGTTGGTGCAAAGCTGGATTCATTTGTATTGATCAAAAAATAATAGTTACATCCCAAAACTGTCTATAAGAAAAAGCTTGAAAATGTGTTGAAAGTAGAGCTAACCTACTGGCTAAAATCTAACTAACATCTAACTAACTCCTACCTAAAAATAGACTACAAACTGGCTAACTGAAATGAGGCCCTAAGCCTTCTTATTTATACAAATTGAGGACCCCAACAGCCCTCCTAAACTTTAGGAACTTGGCTGCCAAAACTTGCAGCTAACAACAACTTTACTAGCCTTTGCTCGGCTGCCCTTGTGATAATCGATGTGGTGGCCCTTGAACTCCGAGATGTTGGTGGAGAATTTGAGGTAAGGGCTCATAAATGAAGGGGACACCTTCCTACAAATCCTCTCCCTTGTTCTTCCACGAATTTGGCTGCCAAGTGCTCATTAAAACCTTTGATTTTGTCTCAAAATTGACCAAAAATTTGCATAAATCATAAATTAGACTTTTTGGCATAATGACTAACCCAATTCACTATATTAGCATAAATATAATAAAAAATATACAATAAACTAATGAGAATGGTGGATTAAGTCGAATTAGGAAGCTAAATGAGCCCATATAATTACCCATTTTTCGGGCTCATCATCACCCCCTACTGAAAGTGTTTCTCATCCTCTGAGCAACTAATCTATCTCTTAATCTTTGATGGCCATGGTGGCCTCCTTATCATCCCAAGCTTCTGATGTGGTCTACTCATGTGTACCACAAAGTTTTGCCTTCTTTTCCATGTCCTTCCACTGCTCCTCTTATTCTGCTTGCTTGAATTCTTGTGCTTTTCTTGGCCTTGAAATACATGGAGGCCTGCCTTTTTCTCTTTCCATTTGGCTTAATTGATGTGCTCAAGGCAGTGAGACCAGCTGCTGCCTCTCTTTCCAGAGTCTCAGGGGACCCTTTTCTTGGTTTTCCCTCTGCTTCCTCTTTTTCTCCTCCTCCTGTCTCTTTTTCTTTCTCTGTTTGCTCTGTTTCTTCCTGTTCTGTCTCTTCATCCTTTTCCTCTTCTATTTTAGTTTCTTCCTTTTCCTTTTTTTCTTTTTTTTTGCTAAGTCACTAGTTGCTTCATCTTCTCCCCCTTTATGCTCTTCTTCCTCACTGTCAGAAGGACTGATATCATAGGTGAGGGATTTTATGTCACTTTCTGATGTCATGTCCCTAAAGACTTCCCAATTAGGGAGTTTGAATGTATGGAGGGTTTCTTGGTCTTTAAGATACAATGCAGGATCTAGCTGGTTGTCTACATTGCAAGGCTTCTATTGCCTAGCTGGCCGTGCAGGCCATCTAGGCTTCTCTCTCCTACAACTGTTGTTTCAGCATCAGTATGTCAGCTGCTACCTGAGACTCTCTCTCTTGCTACTGCTTTATCCTCATTTCAACATCAGGCTATGTCTCTTCCCTTGGTTGTTGTTCCTCTGTTGTTTCTTGACCTACTAGGGGACCTTCCTATAGTTGCTGCTCTTCAGAAATCTGTGTTATGTCTGCCCTTTGAGTTTCCTGTTGCCGTAACTGCTTTTTCAGTAGTGCATTTTCCTCTTGTAGCTGGGAATTTTTTAATGCTTTCAATGTGTCTCACCATGGCCAACTCTCCTCTTAATTCCTTTAGCTTATCCTCCATGTGGTGTTGAGTGGTATTTTTTTTTTTTAAACAAAATGCTCAGGTGAGAAAGCAGGTAGAACTGAAAACAGAGGGATAGCTGAATTTTCATCTTTTTTCTGAGACCAAATAAGACATTTCCCCTGTGCTTCTCCTTACAACATCAAATTGCAATATTTCCCTTTGTTTTAAACTGCTTTTATCCTAAATTTGACTCTCTGCTTTTGAAAAGGACGTTTTTTTTTTTTTTTGACAGAACAGTGGATAAATAATACAGGTTCCTTTCAGAGAGTAGGTAGATATGCAAATTCAATTTTTTTCACACAGGCTGGTTTCTATGGTTGCATGTATTTTCTTTACAGTAGAATTTGAGAAAGAAGGAGACAAACTTTGACTGCAGAGAAGAAAACAGAGAACTGTGTAGAACTCAGGGAAAATATGCAGGCAGACTTTTAACCTTCACTCTCTTTTTTCAATCCACTGCTGTGTTTTTAATCCACCACCTTATTCAAATAAGTCATATGTAGAGAGGTTTCACGAGCCTACCTCTTTACAAGCTCGAATTTTGACAAAAATCTCAAATTTTCTAGCTGCAGAACTGCTCTCTGCCCTTCCTGTAGACAGTGTTCCTGTAGAACAAAATTGTGCTTCTTGTAGAATGCCTATAGGCGGGAGATTTAAAAAATAGGCAGAAATCTTACAGAGGACCATTGGTTAGCTGCTCTGGAAGTGGTGGAGGCGTACTACAATTGGGGACATCATGAAGGCACAGTCAACAAAGAGTAGTGAATGCGTTAACTGAGTTGTCTTTTAACTGCTGGCGTGGTTCGTGGTGAGGAGATGAGGTGGCAGAAATGTGCATTGGCCCCATGCAGACTGTAGTGCTATCATGAAACTTCATGTTTTCTACTTGTTAATCACTTGACATCATGTACGCTGGACTTCAGAACATCTGCCACTACCTGTTTGTTTAAATTTCTCGTGAGTTGACTAGACGCGTGCACTGGGTGATCTTCGGATGAGTGCAACCGAACTAGCTAAGGGTGTCAGGTTAACTGGATAGCTTTCTGGCTTAATCCAACCATTTCATTCATTCATACACTTTCGAATCATATAGATGCAAATAGAGGAACTGGTTTAGACACTTACCTGTAAGTCGACGTGCTGCTTGGTTCTTTTTGCTGCTGCATGCTCATATTCCATTGCTGCATGCCTGGATCCCTGATGCTATATGCTTTTTGTTGTCTAATGCATGGCTATTGTTCTTGTGCAGGTATTCTTTGGCTAGATCTAAGTTGCAGAAGTCTATTTCAACATTCAGATGTGCACCTTCATGCTGCTGATAATAGATTTTTGCAAGACAGTGACTTGTTTTCTCCATAGCTACCAAATGATAGATCGGATTGACTTGAAACTTTCTGCACATGTTTCTATCATCATTATGCACCTCCCATAGCAAAATTGTGGTCGATGGATGAATAGATTCTGAGAAAAATTAAAAATGGCTGAAGGTGATAGAGTTCAATTTCTTGGAAACCATGCACCGGAATTGGCTGAAATATCTTGAGCAGGTTACTATCACCTATATGCATCTCCCCATGAAACATTTTTTGAAATGGATGCATGGATATGGAGAAAATACAAAAATGGCTGAAGGTAATGAAGGCTAATTTCTTCGAAACTGTGCACTGGAATTGGCTAAAATTTCTCGGGCATGTTGCCATCATCCCTATACAACTCCCCATAAAACAGTTTTGTAAATGGATGCACAGTTTTCAAGTTAGGGAAAAAAAAAAAATTTGTTCTATATATTTTTGCTTCAAAGCATTCTGTGGGTCTTTTGTACAGTAAGAAAAAATGAGCTTGGGCTGTGATGCAGGCATGGAAATGATGGAAGAGGGGTTTGAAGATTGCAGGAGGATTTATGAACCCTTTATAAAGTGATCATGTTCGCCAAACTACTTTTTAAAATCCATTTTTATTTTTCTATAATTTCTACAGGAACTTCCTGTAGAAAACACAGTGTTCATAAAAGAAGCACAATGAGGTGGAAAAAATAATGGAGAAGGGTGAGTGATGGAAATAAGGATGTTTACAAGCCTCATAGACAGATTCTCAACCTTCAGGTCCTCTTCTGAGATCGATTTTGGCTTGTTTGTAGGCTTCCTGTAGAAGACACAGAACTTCCTATAGAAGACACAAAACTTCCTATAGAAGGTGAAATCTCAATCCGAATGGGACAAAATCTTGGGAAAGGGTAGTGGTCATGGAGGAATGGATGGTGAGGGGTGCTGGTAGCCTAGTGCTGACCTCTGTCATTCTCTTGTGCGATCCTCCTAACCTGTAATGTCCTTCTGGCAATTATTCAATAGAAATTAGTTTTCTCTTTTCTTCTTTCTTTTTCTCTTTTTTTTGAAAACAACTAGGGCGCCTCATGGATGTTTTCACCATAATTGCTTACTGTGGGTGCCTCCAAGGGAGGTTTTCACCCAAGGACCTTATTCTCTTTTTCTTTTCTCTTCTTTCCAACCCATTGACCGCCTCATCGAGGTTTTCAATCAATGAGCCAATATGAGGCGCCTTCGAGGAGGTTTTTATCTTAGATTTTTATTTTCCTCTTATTTTCATTTTTTTCTTTTTTCTTTTTTCCTACCCCATCCTACTTGAAAAACAAAATCATTTTCAAGTATAAGTATACTTCCAATGGAGCCATGTGCACATCGAGATGATAGACAAAATGATGTGGAGGCTTGAAATGCATGCTTTGACAGGTATCCGAATATCAGAGACCAAATGATTTGACTTCCAAGGGATCAAACATAGCTGAGGAAGAGAGTACTACTGCAACTTAGTGACCGTCTGGAACCAATCTCAATATAGCTCTGATATCCTTAGTCCTTTTGCTGATTTGGATCATTCTCCATATCTTCTTCTATCATGACCTTCACATCTTCCTCTTTTTGCTGATTTTTCTCTTGAATACATGGAGGATTTGATCGTAACCATGAGAGAGAACTCTCAATCTTTGATTCTGATGTCTTCTCTTCATTAAGTGCAGCCCATGGTTCTTTGATCTCCTCTTTTGAATCTTCTTTTGCTGGATGTGGTCCTTCAATGATGTCAATATAATATCTTTTTTGCAATACTCTTCTTGAGCTATAATGAATATTATTGAGCTCAAGAGGAGTTGTTTGGACATGTTGTGCCTCAGCATTGATATTGGGTTGGACTACTCCAATGTGTGGGTTTGGAAATGGTGGTACAGGTAGTTGAGTGGGGGTGTATATTTGAAATGGATGTGGATGGGTTTGTGGTTGGGCAGATGGTTTCCCACTATATACTTGCTGAGCCTGCTTGTTATTTGGGTTCGAGTTTGGTTGAGTAGGCATTTGGGGTTGTCTTAGTGGAGCAAGAGGCGATGGTTGTGGTTGAGCAGGTGGTGGAGGAAAAGGAGCAGGAGGAGTGTTGTAATGGGGCCACCACCCTTGATGGGGTGCATTCCACTGAGGTTGTGGCTGAGCGTGGGGGTGAAATGGATGAGCAACTGGTTGGGCATAAAATGGAGATGTAAAGGACCAAGGAGGAGGTATAAACCAGGAAGGATGAGCAGGGGGACCCCAAGAAGGCATGAAAGTGGCTTGATAAGGGTCGTAATAGGTCTGGGATGTCCCTTGCATTCCCTGCTAGTAAGGTATGGGTCCATGTGGCCTCCTTTGGTTCATATAATAGAGTGGTTCAGTGGCTCCTTTAGCCCTTTGATATGCATCTTTGATTCTAGGTAAGGAAGGGCAATGATCTGTAGGATGGTCTTTTTCACAGACAAAACACACTTCTATGGAGTGCAATGGACATTCATTCCTAGAATGCTTTCTAGTGCACCTGGGACAAAAGATGGCCAAAGCCCTCTTGGCTTCCTCTTACTTCCTTTGGATCCGCAAGGTATCCAGTTGCATGGCAAGAAACTGCCTCACCTCACTCTTGAAATCTTCCATCTAATTTGCAAATTCGTTTTTGGATAAGGTACTACTCCCAACATTTCTACTTATAGCCATTTGCTCCAAAAGAATGTTTTTTTCTTCTTTTCTCCTAGAGGTTCTTCAAATATGTCTTGTTATCCGCCTAAGGGGTCTTCTTAATCATAGCCATCGAATAAGAGAGAAGGTTGGCTGTGTGAAGCAGTGGGGGTGTTGTGCAAACATTTTTCTGACTTATCTCTACTCCTACAAGGCATGAAAGGAAATCCTTTTGGTTGATTTTTGTTTTTTTCTGCTTGTACCTGCAAAACTGAAATAGATTGAATTGCAACTAACTAAAGTCTATCTTGCTGAAATGAAAATGCAGAATTGAAATGAAAGAAGGAAATGACTAATCTATGTTGCTGAAATGAAATTGCAGGAATGAAATGCTAAGCTACGCTTGCAGAATGGAAATTGCAGAATTAAAATGCTAATCTACGCTTGCAGAATTGAAATTGCGGAATTGAAATGCTAATCTATGAAAGCGGGAAATATCTAGTCTACGCTTGCTGAAATGAAATGAAAGCAGGAAATGTCTAATCTACTTTTGCGGAAATGAAATTGCATAATGGAAATGAAAAAACTACTCTACTCTTGCTTAAATAAACTACTTAGCAGAAGGTTGTGGTAGAAAATAGAAGAAAAGCAGGAATCACCAATACTCTTATGCTTCCCCAACAATAGCGCCAAAAAGATGGTGGGCCCCAGTGTTGCAGCAATGATGCGGAAAATTTTGGGACTCCCTTCTTTACTTTTATCAATTCAGTAGTTCGTAACAAACTTGGAAGCAACGGTGCTATATGCACAAGTACTAGCTCTTGCTGCGGCTGTCACTTGATCAGCTGGCACAAGTCCGCTAGGAGCTTAAGCCAACTTCTATGAGATCTTAGAAGAATCTTTTAACTGTGATGGATGAAGGCTAACTCAAAAGAGGCTAGTCTATGTGCAGAAAAAAGTTGAAAGCTGAAAGGAAATGCAAACCCTAGCAAACCCTAGTCTTACCGACTAACCCTACTAATGCAAGAAAAGGGATGAAAGAGATGGAAATGGATACCATTGACTTTTAGAAAGGTAAAATTCATGTGACTAAGCTACTTCTATGATAAAATATGGAAAAAAACATCTTTTTGCATTTTTGAATAATTTTACAGAATTATTATGCATGTGTTTTAACTGTTTTTTACTGTGCAGAGGTTGTTGATGAAAGGAAATGGAGTAGGTTCTTTCAGAAGGTTGGGAACGTGAGAAGAGGGCCTAAGGGGTCCCTAACACCTTTCCAGAGAGTTTCACAGTGATTGAATCTCAAGAAACCGCTTCCGTGAACTTCTACAGGAAGTCTGTAAGGGTTCTACAAGACGTACTGTAGCTTCTACAGGATGTTCCGAAAAGAGGATTTTGGAGGGTTTATGGAGGAAAAACGGTGGAAAAGTGTAAATGGAGGTTTGATAAGGATGTCAAGGGGTCTAGGACCTGGTGCATGAGGCTGGGGATTTATTAGGGTGATTAGATTTGTTCAAGGATGGAGGGAGCAATGATGCACAAGAATGTAGAAATTAGGGCAAAGTGGGAAAATGTGTAAATGAAGGGAAGGAATATTGGATTAAGGGTTGGAGTAGGTTGTATGATGGAGGAAGGGTAGGCAGGGAGGTATCACAGGTGATCTGCACATTATTTTCCAAAACTGATCAAACAAAGACTAGGAAAACCAAAGATCTAGCTATTTTGACCTAAAAACAAGAAACATGATGAACATAAGTTTATTGACAGAAAATCATGCAAGATAAATAAGGAAACTAAGCAAGAACAGACCTAAACATGCAAGTACAACTGGTAGCAACTTTTCCAACTAAAAATCTAACACTAGCAATTGCATGGAAAGGCAAAAATAGTGTTTTTGTGGCAGCAAGTATGCCTTGGTCTCAGCTCATGGTCCCAAGGAGGGAGAGGCAAGATCAAGGATTGCTTGATGGCCTTTTTGCAGATCTTTTCTATTACCAAACTGACAAATCAACCTTAAGCATGAAAATCTATTTTAATCATCAAAAACACAAAGTAAGATCTTAACCTAAATAACAGAATTTATTCTAAGAATGCAACAAAGACACATAAAAGTACACAAACGAGGTGTTGGCACTTGAGTTGGGCCCAACCCCAAGAGCTACAGCCTCCTAAGAAAAATTAGAGCTGATGCAAAGCTGGATTCATCTTTATTGATAAAAAAATAATAGTTACATCCCAAAAGTGTCTACAAGAAAAAGCTTGAAAATGTGCTGAAATGTAGAGCTAACCTATTGGCTAAAATCTAACTAACATCTAACTAACTCCTGCCTAAAAATTGACTACAAACTGGATAAATTAAATGAGGCCCTAAGCCTTCTTATTTATACAAATTGAGAACCCCAATAGCCCTCCTAAACTTTAGGAACTCGGCTGCCAAAATTTTTAGTTAACAACAACTTTACTAGCCTTTGCTCGGCTACCCTTGTGATAATCGATGTGGTGGCCCTTGAACTCCGAGCTGCTGGTGGAGAATTTGACGTAAGGGCTCATAAATGAAGGGGACACCTTCCTACAAATCCTCTCCCTTGTTCTTCCATGAATTTGGCTGCCAAGTGCTCATTAAAACCTTTGATTTTGTCTCAAAATTGACCAAAAAACTGCATAAAGCACACATTAGACTTTTTGGCATAATGACTAACCTAATTTACTCTATTAGCATAAATATAATAAAAAAACATGCAATAAACTAATGAGAATGGTGGATTAAGTCAAATTAGGAGGCTAAATGAGCCCATATAATTACCCATTTTTGGGGCTCATCAGTACGCATTGATGGGGAAGGGAATAATAGATGTGTACGCATTGATGGAGAAGTCTAAATCATCATAATCAATCCTGCATTGTTAAAAGTACATGGATGAAGCAACATGCAGGGTTCCTGAGCCAAGTGGTTTAAGAGGACTAACTGTTGTGGGTGCGGGATCTATTTGATCAGAATTCTTGTGGAAAACAATTCACAGAAAATAATAAGCTTGATGAGGTCAAGCAAAAGGTAATTAACACCAATTAAATATCGAATCTGCAATCAACATAACAATTTCAATGTAACATCAAATTCCCCCATGGCCAAATAGTGATATCCTCTTTAATTGGTTTATTATAGAGAAAATAACCATAGATGGGATAATCTATATGTGATACCTATGCTGAGAGAATTTGTAAACTCAACATATTTAATACTGAAAAGTTGGAAGAGTTGCATGTGTAATCAGGTTGTACGAATTCGACAGATTTCATTCTCAAATTCGGCAACGTATGTTATCATATGAATGAGAAGTTGGAAAAGAGCTCATGCTTTGTGATATGAAATGTAGTAGATTAGTAATGTTGTGTTAATTCCCCATTTAGAATAAAACCCAAGATGCTTATCATTTTCTTATCAAGTGCTTAAGGAGTCACCATTTTTGCTTCATTAATTGACTCTCATGAGAATTTATTATGTAAATGCTATAAAAAAATTTACATAAAACATATGTTGAACAACAACAAAATAACAACAAAGAACATCCAAATACAACACAAAACACAAAGATTTGATGAGGAGTTCACCCCTCCTGGGCTGCGTCTCCTTGGTTCAGCTTCCAATGCTTGAGCCTCTCTATTAAGCTCAAAATTACAATAAATGTGTGTTTACAATTCTCAAATACCTTTGAAACCTACCCCCATGAGTTCAAAAAACTAAAAAATGGCTATCTAGCCTCTTTTTGCATCCAATTTGGATAAGAATTGAAGAAGTTATGACTTCTCCTAGTTTTCCCACTATTTGTTCCACAAATTTCCCCAAAACTGGTAGAAACCCCCATTTTCGCACCAAAATCTGCTAATTGGGCGAATATTTTGCTGCGCTGTGGGCCATAACTTGTCGGCTATGTTACAAATCACAATTGGCAAGTGTTGTGGGCTTATGGTTTGCAAATAGAAACGGGCAATTTGCGATTGCGATATCGCGGACCCGACGTGACTATAAACTGGAATTCATAAACACCTCGCGTCCAAGATCTTAGTGCTTAATCTAAATTTGGTGCAGTGAATCGATGGTAATATTTATGTGGGACTTTATATGCACTATGCAATTGCGATATCGCGTCACAAACCGACCCTGCCGGGGGCCAATTATGCGACACCTTCCCCTTTACCGATTACAATTACGATTTGCGATTGCCTTATTACATCGCAACCCTGGCTGTTCCGGGGCCAACTCGAAACACCTTTCTACATAAGATTACGATTTTCAAAATGCGGGGGGAAATGGCGGCCTGCCACTTGGCGCCTCATTCGCTGAAGTGCTTTGCCATGTCATCCAATCTTGTCATCTAGACAAGTCAAACTTGAACTTTGTCTTACTCTAATGTCTGCATACGAGCTTAGATTTGAGTGACGTTCACATCGTTGGAATCAGAATGACGAGCTCTTTGATCTGAAGCTAAGTTTAACATAATTCTAACCCTTCGATTTTTGAGCATAAACTTGAGCACCTGATCACTCCTCCCCATTAGAAGCCTTTTGGAACCCAAAATATTATATTCAGTTATTGAACAGATGAGGGTATTGTTCCCTCACTTTCCCCTCTTTAATCCATTTGGCTTTTGATTGATTTATACCTTTGAGACCCACTCAAAGATAATCAAAATTTCCCCTCTTTGATGACCTTGTTCTTTTGTCAAGTATCGTATCTTACTAAAGCTCATCAAGAAATTCTGGAGAAAAACCTTCAATTGATGGAATATGTACACTTTCTCCTTGATCTTCAATCAAAGGAGACTCATACAATCTCAAATTTTCAACATTAACAACAGAATAAATTTTCATATATGAAGGCAAACCAAGCTTGAAAGCATTATTACCAATCTTTTAAAGAAATTTAGATGGACCATAACAGTTTGGTTTGAACTTTTTACCTTCACCTTGAAGTCTTTCATTGCTAATGTAAAGCCAAAATTCATCACCTACTTGAAACTGATGATCCACACAATGTTTATCATGCCTTGCCTTATACTTGCCTTGACTCTTTTCTAGTTGTTCTTAAACTGTTTGGTGAATCAACTAAATTTTCTCAATGAATTTGTTTGCTCTATCTATGTCATTATTTCCATCTATGGCTACATCTTTCTCAAATATGAAATCCAAAGGTGATTTAGGAAAATAACCAAGACATGCCTCAAATGGTGAAGTTAGAGTAGAAGAGTGTTTTTCTCGGTTGTAAGCATGTTGAATATAATGCAATTGTTGATCCCACAACTTAGAATGTTTACTTCAATATCCTCTTAGAAAATGTATAACTGTCCTGTTAACCACTTCAGTTTGACCATCTGTTTGTGGATGGAAAGATGTACTTTTCTTCAACTTGGTGGCCATCAAGTTGCATAAATTTGAACAAAAATTACCAACAAATCGGGAATCATGATCACTTACAATAGAAGTAGGTAATCCAAAATGAACCCATACATTTTGAAAGAAAAGTTGAGTTGTTTGTTCATATATAATTTGTTTTTTACAAGGCATTAATATGCACATCTTGCTGAACCTATCCACAATTATCGACAAATAATCATGACCTTTTCTTGATAAAGGAAGATCTCCTACAAAATCCATAGAAACACTCTCCCATGGACGTGAAGGCACTGAAAGTGATGTGTACAATCCTAGTTTCATATTACTAGGATTACTGACTGCACACAATGAACAACCTCTGATAAAACGTGACACACTTTCAAGCATACGGGGCCATTAAAAATATATCTGAATATTTGAACTATTTCACTTACACCAAATGTTCAGCAATAAGAGAAGTATGTGCTTCCCTTGTGACATTTACTCTCTCTCCCTCTGGAACACAAAGTTTCCCCAAATGATACAACATATTATCATGTACATGGTAGTCTAATTCCTCAACTTGGTGGCCTTGAATCAAATTTGAATATACGTATTTGAAAATCAGAATCATGTGCGTATTGTTAAACATAACTTTCAGGAAAAATAGAATGATTCTTGAGTAAAATGGTTACATTAACAACTGGTCTAGAAAGCATATCAAAAACACTATTAGAAACACCTTTCTTTTACCTGATTACAAGGTGGAATTGGTGTAAGAATCCCACCCAATGAAAGTGCCTTGATTGCTAAAATTTTGTTTGAGATTGCATATATTGCAAAGGTTGATGATGTAGAAATTCTCACTGTAGATTAAACTAATTATGCAATGTACTAAGGAAAAATACTTAATATACTTCTACAATCAAACTTGTGGAAGCTTAATCGATTTTAAGCAAGATCAAAAGGAACACATATAACAGAGAAGAAGATTCAATCACACATGAAACACAGAAGAATACTCCGGGGAAAGCCTCATCTAAAAACCTCGCTATCTATATTATCATACAAGTGGAAATATCTTAGGATTACACAAAGCTTTAGCTCTCAAGCTATCTAGCTCTCAATATAATCCCTCATTGTTGCTCATAGATAGAATAGACAACACATATGCCTTCTCCTCTATCCTCCAACCCTCCTATTTCCTTGTGCAGTTTCTCCTGGATCCTCCAACTGTAACGTGTGTGATTCTCACCTCACACACTGCTCTGACCTCTGTAGTAACTGCGCAATCCTCAAGGAATGAATTCCTTTTGCATGGAAGAGATATTCACATGGGAATATTCTAGCAACTGATAGTACATTGTCCCTGCCTTTAATCTCAACTGGGTCTTTGTCTAAACTGACATGCATGAGTTATTTTTGAGATAATATTCAGTTATCTGGAGAACGCTAGTTGCATGCATGCATGCATTAACTAACTAAACTCACAATTAGTTTCACAAAATGTTTGGAACTAATTTAACTAGACTTTACTCAGTTAACTGAGCTAACTAATTACAACTCATCCTTATCTCATTCATTAAGGAATAACTTCCTTAATCAAAGGGATAGCTATTGCATGTCTTCACAAAGACTTCATGTTTGAATTTCTCTAACTAATTAACTCAAGATGAATTAATTAAGGATTTTTCAAATAGATGGTGAGCCTAATTTCGAATTTTAATTCTCAATTTTAATTCAAGGACAAATTAAAATTGGAATATATTCTGAAATGCTATCTATAACAATGCTATTTTTAGCATTCCTTGTTGCTATTTTCAACACTCCCTCTCAACAAGAAAGGGATTATTTGCCACCCTGATCATGTCTCTATGGAACTCAAATTTACACTTTGACAATGCCTTAGTCAAAATGTCAGCATCTTGCTCCTCGGTCGAAATATACTGCAACAACATGATCCTCCTCTCCACACAATCTCTGAGATGATGATACCAAATGTCGATATGCTTGGACTTGTCATGAAATATTGAATTCTCAGAGAGTTTGATACAACTCTGATTATCACAATAGATCACAGTTGGATCCATCCTCTGATCAAACAAACCAACTAGAATTTTCTGCATCCAAATGGCCTCACATGTTGCCTGACTTGCAATAATGTATTCAGCCTCTACTGAGATGAGTGCAACTGACCTCTGTTTCCTGTTGTACCAAGAAACTGTAGCTGAACAAAGGTTGAAAATTCCTCCTGATGTGCTCTTCTGATTTGATGGACTCCCTGCCCAATCTGCATATGTGAAGCCTTGAAGCTTTGCTCCCTCTAACCGTCTGTACCATAATCCATACTGAGATGTGCCTATAAGGTATCTCAAAAGATGCGTCGCTGCCTTCCAAAACAGCTTGGTAGGTTGAACCATAGCTTGACTCAGGTGGTTCACCGCATAGCACAAATCTGGTCGTGTGTTCACTAAGTACATCAATGAACCCACAAGTTGCTGATACGCAGTAGCTTCTACTACTTCTCCTAAAGTAGAATCCTCCTTCCTCCATTTACCTGCTAGAGGTGTCTGCATGGGCTTGCACTTCTCCATGTGGAATCTCCTGAGTATCTCATTGGCATACTTGCCTTAAGACACAAACACTTCCCCATCCTTCTGCCACACTTCCATGCCTAGAAATTAGTGCATGAGACCCATGTCTTTCATCTCAAACTCTCTTGCAAGGTCCTCCTTGCAAGACATGATCAACTGATCATCACCTGTCAATATCAGATCATCAACATAAAGAACAATGATCAACTCCTTACCTTCCACCATGATGTGGTACAAGTTCGCATCCGCTTCACTCTTTTTGAAGCCCAACCTGGTGAAGTAGTTGTCGATCCTAGTGTACCAAGCACGAGGTGCTTGCTTCAGCCTGTACAAAGCTCTATTGAGTCGGCACACATGCGACTCATGATCGAAGGTCTCAAAACCTTCCGACTAATCTATGTACACCTCTTCCTCAATCTTTCCATTGAGGAGTGCAGTGTTCACATCCATTTGATGGATCTTCCAACCCATCTGTGTTGATAATCCCAACATCAATCTGATAGATTAGTACCTTGCTATAGGAGAAAAAGTCTCATCATAGTTGATCCCCTCAATCTGTGAGAAACCACAGGCAACAAACCTTGCCTTATGTTTCTCCACACTACCATCAACAGCTTGCTTTACCTTATAAAGCCAATGGGAACTCACAACTAACTTGTTCTCCGATCTTGGAACCACATCCCAAACACTGTTTCGAACTATGGAGTCATAATCCTCCACCATAGCATCAACCCAAATCGGCTACTGCACTGCTTCCTTGAAGGAAGATGGTTCGGTATCTACAAATTCTCCAACAAGGGCCATGTAACCAGCATACCGCTCAGGTGACCTCCTCTATCTGCGTTGAGAAGATGGCTCTCCCACATTCTCTCTTGCATCCATCAACAATTTGTTAGCTTCCCTTGAGCGCTTCCACCCATCTCTAGAATACTCTACTTGAGTGGATGTCTCCACTCCTGGAACCTTTGCATGTGGCTGCTCCGCATTAGTCTGAGGCTCCTCCTCCTTAGGAACCAAAATCTCCTCCTCTGCCTGGAACTTGAGCTCCCTCTCAAGGGAAAATCACATGGCGTTCATCTCATCGAACTTAAGATCTATGCAAACCACTGTCCTCTGAGTGGTAGGCAAATACACCTGATATTTTTGGGGAGTATCAGTGTACCCCACAAGTATCCCAAACTCTGCTATCGAGTCTAGCTTCTTCCAGGCTTCCTTGGTCACATGGCAATAAACCGATGAGCCAAAGATCCTAAAGTGACCCACATCTGGTCTCTTCGCAGAGAAATCTTCCTCTAGCACCTTCATCCCAAGTATGCGATGCGGGCTTCTATTCTACAAGTAAACCATTGTGTTGCATGCCTCAGCCCACAAATGAAGTGGTAGGCCTTGGTCATGCAGCATCGCCTGAGTTGCCCCCAAAATCATTTTGTTCTTCCTCTTGGCCACCCCATTCTACTATGGGTTATGAGGTGTTGTCAACTCCCATTTAATTCCTTCTACTACACAGAAGTCCTTAAACTCTTGAGAGACATACTCTCCACCATTGTTGCTTCGCAAGGCCTTGATCTTCTTTCCTGATTCTTTCTCAACCAAGGCTTTGAACTCACAAAACCTTGAGAAGGTTTGATCCTTCTTCTGCATGAAATAGATCTAGCAGTTATGAGAAAATCATCAATGAAAATCACATAATACCTTTGTTTAGCGGCGGAAGTTGTCGAGAATGGTCCACACACATCTCTATGAACTCACTCCAAGATTGTTTCAGCTCGACTGTCTCAATCATGAAAGGAATATTTTGCATATTTACCCAAGGTACAACCTTTGCATGTGTCCATATGCTAAAGTTTACCTTTGGGAAGTCCGATAGAAATCTGTTACATTATTTTCAAGGCCCCATGATGCAAGTGGCCCAACCTTCTATGCCATAACTTGCCAATATCTTGGCTTTGCACCAATTCTACTTTGGAACTCAATGCAACACAATCATCTACCTCCAGCTTGTAGAGATTCTTTCCTCGAATCACAATCCTCTTGGTATGACCCATGGCTATGTGTCTTAGGAACACCTTTCCTTTACTAAAGACTACATCATAGCCTTTGTCTTCCAACATCGCGACCGATACCAAGTTTTTCTTTAGTCCAGGCACATACTTTACATCATTCAGGATGAGAGGAGCTCCATGCTCACTCTGAAAAACAATCGTACCTTCACCTGAAACATGGTACTTTCCCTCATCACCCATCTCTATGCGCATCTAGAGGTCTTTCTCCTCCAAGGTACTAAATAAAATCTTATCGTCGGTCATGGGGAATGAGGCTCCACTGTCTAGGTACCAAACATAACCCACCATCGACGAAACCATGCATGTGATGAGGGTAAAAGCCAATTCGAATCGTGAGGCCAGTGCCTCACCATCTGATCCTTTCAAAGATCCCTTCTTGGATTTCTTCAATGTATAATTACTTGCATAATGGCCCACCTCATGACAATTATAGCATCTCACTTTAGATTTGTCAACCTTCTTCCCTCCATGGGAAGAACTTGATTTGGAATGGGAAGCCTTCCCTTTCCCTTTCCTCGCCTTACTTGCTAAGGCTAGATTTTCTTCATCATCATGCTTAGATGAAGAACCATCTCTGGTGCTCCTCCTGATCTCCCCCTGCATCAGATTCGACCACAGTGATTCCCAATCTGGCAGTTTCTCTCTTCCATTCACTAAGTCCTAGTAGCTATGCCAGTTCTTAGGAAGACTGAGGAGAGCAAGACTCACCATATCATCATCGGCTGTCGTGATTCCTACACTTCCAAGCTCATCTCTGTAGCTAGTGAGCTTGTTTAGGTATGTAGAAACCGTGTTGCCCTTTTCACACTTGATTTTCCGAAGCTTATCCTTCGGTTTCAGCTTCCTCTGGTCGATGTTGTTCTGATATAGGTCCTTCAATGTCTTCCACATTGAAAACAGAGTCTCCTTCCCATGGAGACTCGAGACAATATGGTCTCGAACTCCCTCCAGAAGAATCCTCCTCGCTCTCGCCACACATTTCTTCCATTCCACCAATTCTTGGGCATTAGTTGCTGTTGGCTTAGGGACTTCTTGATCAATGAAGTCCTTTAAACCATTTTCCTCTAATACCACTTCCATGCTATGTAATTCGAGCTGCCATCCAGGGCATACTCTAGTCTCAAGCCATTGAACGCCATTTGTGAACTTTGAGATGTGATAAGAAATCAATTTTGTACCTACAATCAAGAACTTCAAACTTCAAACTTCTCCCTTCTTTGTATACTGTTCTCCGCTTTGATCACCTTAGCTCCGATACCATGTAGAAATTATCATTGTAGAATAAATTGATTATGCAATGTACTAAAGCAAAATACTTAATCTACTTCTAAAATCAAACTTGCAGAAGCTTAATTGATTTTGAGCAAGATCAAACAGAACACATATAACATAGAAGAAGATTCAATCACACATGAAACATAGAAGAATACTCTGGGGAAAGCCTCAGCTAAAAAACCTGATATCTGTATTATCATACAAGTGGAAATATCTAAGGATTACACAAAGCTTTAGCTCTCAAGCTATCCAGCCCTCAGTACAATCCCTCACTGCTTCTCATAGATAGAATAGACAACACATATGCCTTCTCCTTTGTCCTCCAAGCCTCCTATTTCCCTGCACAGTTTCTCCTGGGTCCTCTAATTGTAACCTGTGTGATTCTCACCTCACACACTGCTCTGACCTTTGTAGTAACTGCGCAATCCTCAAGGAATGAATTCCATCTGCAAGAAAGAGATATTCACATGGGAATATTCTAGAAACTGATAGTACATTGTCCCTACCTTTAATCTCAACTGGGTCTTTGTCTGAACTGACATGCATGAGTTATTTATGAGAGAATATTTAGTTATCTGGAGAACACTAGTTGTACGCATGCATGCATTAACTGACTGAACTCACAATTAGTTCCACAAATTGTTTGGAACTAATTTAACTGGAATTAACTCATTTAACTGAGCTAACTAATTACAACTCAATTACAACTCATCCTTATCTCCTTAATCAAGAAGTAACTTCCTCAATCAAAGGGATAACTGTTGCATGTCTTCACAAAGACTTCATGTTTAAATTTCTCTAACTAATTAACTCAAGATGAATTAATTAATTATTTTTCAAACAGCTGGTGAGACTAAATTCGAATTTTAATTCTCAATTTTAATTCAAGGACAAATTAAAATTGGAATATATCCTGAAATTCTATCTATAACAATGCTATTTTTAGCATTTCCTGTTGCTATTTTCAACATTGACAGTCGGTCTAGAAAGCATATCAACAACTATGTTAGAAATACCTTTCTTTTACCTAATTAC
Source organism: Pinus taeda (assembly GCA_000404065.3). NCBI lineage: Eukaryota > Viridiplantae > Streptophyta > Pinopsida > Pinales > Pinaceae > Pinus > Pinus taeda. Next base: position 89,562 of record APFE030423170.1, on the reverse strand, counting down.
ATGGTGGAATTGGTGTAAGAATTCCATCCAACGAAAGTGCCCTGATTGCTGAAATTTTGTTTGAGATTGCAGATATTGCAAAGGTTGATGATCAATGTGAATAATGGGTTCTTTTCCCGTTAAACAATGCTTCCATTTCTTCACACTTTGAACCAATGCATAAAGTTCTTTATCATATGTAGCATAGTTAATAAAAACACCATTAAAAATCTTAGAATGAAATTAAATGGGCTTACCAGGCTGTAAAACAACTGCATTCATGGCGTGGCCACTTGCATCTGTTTGTATTTCAAATGGTTGTTTCAAATCCGGTAATGCTAAAACTGGGGCTAAGTTGATCTTTTGTTTTAAAGCATTAAATGCTTTTTTTTGTTTGACTCCCCACTGGAAGACAACCTTCACACTAGTCAAAGCATGTAGTGGAGTTGCTATGGAAGAGAAATTAGCAATTAACTTCCTCCAGTACTACGCTGCTCCTAGAAAACTCCTTACTTTTGTGACTGATTTGGGTATTGGCCAATTCACAATGACCGAAACTTTAGAGGGGTCAATCTTCATCTCACCTTCTCCAACTATGTGGCCCAAATACACTAAGGAAGTTTTCCCGAATTCACATTTAGAAATCTTCATGAATAATTGTTCTTTATTCAAGATATCCAACACTTTCCTCACATGCTTGACATGCTCTTCTCGTGATTTTTTTAATATCAAAATATCATCTAAATAGACAATTACAAACTCATCAAAAAAGGATCTTAAAACATCATTCATAACTCTCATGAATGTAGCTGGACCATTGCAGAGACCAAAAGGCATAACCAACCACTCAAACACTGTTAGGTTTTAAAAGTAGTCATCCAAATATCCTCGTCAGCTATTCTAACTTTATGATATCCACTTCTCAAATCTAATTTAGTGAAATATTTTGCATTCTTCAACTGATCTAGCAAATCATCTATTCTGGGCAGTAGGTATCGATTCTTTATGGTAATTTTATTCAAAGCTTGATAATATATGCACATGCGCTAGGTTCCATCTTTCTTGGGTACCAAAACAATTGGTGAACCACATGGAGAAGTAGAGAGACTAATGACACCATTATCTAACAATTCCTGGACTTTTTTCTTAATTTCTAAACTTTCCAGAATCGACATTCGCTACATACTGATATTTGGGAGTGGACAGTCTCGTTGTAGCTAAATTTCATTTTGAATTCCACTTTTTGGTTGCAATCCCTTTGGTTCTTGAAAGATATCTCCATATTGATGGACCACATCAACCAATTCGGCTTTCAGCTTCACGTCATAGCCTGCAAAGGATTCACGCTCCATGTCATTCTTCTGCTTGATCATAAGAAGCATGAGACTCTTGCTGGAATTGACCAGTCACTTCATTTTCCCTGCGCTTGCTAAAGACATATTAAGCTTTCTATGATGGGCTCTCACAAGATATTCCACTCCATCTTTTAAAAAATGATATTTTTTCTCAAATCTGTGGAAAACAATTTTCCAGTCATACAGATATAGACTTCCCAACATAATTCCAAAAATATCCAGCGGCACTACATCTAATTCGACTTCATCAATGAAATTGGTAGTAATAGCTAACCTGAAAACACATTCCCTTGTGACCTGAAGATTTGCATCCTTGGTTATCCAACCCAACGGATACAGTTTACGATGAGGCATGGTTTCCAGATTCAACTTCTTGACCAAGTCCATAGAAATTGAATTTTCCTGGGATCCACTATCAAACAACGTATCAATCTTGGTGTGTTTGGAAGTAACTATGATATGGAACAACTCATTTATGTTTTCTTCATTTGAAGCATTGTTGGAGATATTTTTTGCGCTGGTGCTTGCCACGACTTCCTCTTTGCTACTTTTTTCCATGGCTTTTCCTTTAGTGACCGTGGTTACAATCTTTGCTTCATCACCTGAGTTGGAACCCAAGTATTTTTGTACATTAGCGTTCATCTTCTGTTTCCCTTTATTGTTAAATTTCTTTGGTGTTAATTCAAGATGAATCTTCCAGCAATGCACTTCATCATGGCCCTCTTTGGAACAATTCTTGCACACAGGTTTCTCCCCTTCTTTCTTAACATAAGCGTTTTTCTTCTGCTTTTGCTTATATATCTTTCCTTTTTCACCATTACGAAATGGCTTCTTCTTACCTTCTTCTTGTACATTTTCCCCTCTTTCTTCGAGGTATGTAGCTTGAACATAGACCTCATCAAGATTCATGGGATTAAACATAAGAATGGTGTATTGAAGATAGATATGCAAACCTCCTATGTATTTCAGCAAAGTATGTTGTGACTGCAAGTCTACTCCTAGCATAAGAGCTCTTCTCCTAAACTCCTGAGTATACTCTTGCACATTTTGATCTTTTAACTGTATGAAATTTTTCCAATTCATAATAGCTTTTTTTCATATGATCTAAAGGATAGAATTATCTTTTTATAGCAACAATGAAATGAGACCAAGTAATAAAGATCTTACCATGTTTTTTGATCTCATCTTGAGTCCTTTCTTCCCACCAAATGAGTGTTGCACCCTCCATTCTCTTTGAAGCCAAATGAATTTTGATATCATCCTCTTGAAGGTTTTCAATCCTACAATAGACTTCCAATTGACGAATCCAATTATCAAGCTTCTCTGTATTCACTTCACCATTATACATGGGAAACTTGAATATAACATCAAGTTTTAGAAAAAAGTGATTTACTAATTCCTTTTGAAGAATGATGATGAGTATGAGTAAGGCTTGTATTAGTGGAAGAGTGTAAATATGCTTGTGAAGATGGAGATGAAGAAGATGGTGGAGGTTTGTCTCCATTCCCATTACCTCCTTCTCCATTACCTCCTCCTAAAGAGCCTTCTCCTTTAGGAGGTTTGGAACTTTCTCCTTGAAACCTGTTATTCCTCTCTTCATAGAGGAGCTTCACCATCTCTATCATATCAAAGAGAGCCTTTCCGAAGTTCTTCTCATATTCTATCATGTTTGTAAGTTCTCCTTCATGAGACATAATCTCTAGAGTCCCAACCACAACTTGAGGATGTACTGGTGTAGAATACTTTGGCAACCTTCATCTTCTTCCACTTGAGCTAACTACAGGACTTTCAACCAGCTTTTCTTCACCTCTTTTGAGTTTTAACCTTATTAACATGACACAAAACTAGCAAACAATACTCCTTCTTTGCACAAGTAAATCGAGTAAGCAAAAACCATTGATATGATACAAAATTGATCTGAAATGGAGCATATTAACAATTTTTTGTTAATTCCACATTGAGAATAAAACCCAAGATGCTTATCATTTTCTTATCAAGTGCTTAAGGATTCACCCTTTTTGCTTAATTAATTGATTCTCATGAGAGTTTCTTATGTAAATGTTATAAACAATTTGAACAAAAGGAAACTAATAGCAAATAACATCAAAATACAACACACAACACAGAGATTTGATGAGGAGTTCATCCCTCCTAGCCTATGTCTCCTTGGTCCAGCATCCAATGCTTGGGCTTCTCTATTATTCTCAAATTTTCAACAAAAGTGTGTTTACAATGCTCAAATGCCACTGATACCTGTCCCCATGAGTTCAAAATGCTCAAAAAATGGCTATCTAGCCTCCTTTTGCATCCAATTTCGATAAAAATTGAAGAAGTTATGACTTCTCCTAGTTCTCCCACTATTTGTTCCACAAATTGCTACAAAACTAGTAGAAACCCCCATTTTCGCTTCAAAATCTGCTAACTGGGAAAATATTTAATTGCACTACGGGCCATAACTTGTCAGCCATATTGGAAATTAGAATTAGCAAGTGCTACTGGCTTATGGTCTGTGAATAGAAACGAGAGATTTGCGATTGCGATATCATGGACCCGACAGGACTATAAAATGGAATTCATAAACAACTCGCATTTGAGATCTTGATGCTTAATCACAATTCGGCGTGGTAAATTGGTGGTAATCTTTATACTGGACTCTGTATTCGATATGAGATTTCGATATCGCGTCACAACCCAGCCGTGCTGGGGGTCGATTCTGCAACACCTTCCCCTTCACTAATTGTGACTACAATTTGCGATTGCCTTATTGCATCGCAACCCTGGTTGTTCTGGGACAGATTTGAAACACCTTTCTACCTACGAATGTGATTTGTGAAATGCGGGGACCAATGGTGACCTTCCACTTTACGTCTCCTCATTCGCTGAAGGGTTTTTCCATGTCATCCAATCCTGCCATGTAGACAAGTCAAACTTGAACTTTGACTTTCTCTAACTTATGCATACGAGCTTGGATTTAAGTGTCGTTCACACCGTTGGAATTAGAATGACGAGCTCTTCGATCTAAAGCTGAGTTTAAAAGAATTCCGACACTTTGATTTTTTAGCATAAACATGAGCACCTAATCACTCCTCCCCACTGGAAGTCTTTTGGACCCCAAAATATTATATTCAGTTATTGAAAAGTTGAGTGTATTGTTCCCTCTCTTTCCCCTCTTCAATCCATTTGGCCTTTGATGGATTTGTACCTTTAAGACCCACTCGAAGATAATCAAAATTTCCCCTCTTTGATGACCTCATTATTCTGTCAAGTATCATGTCTTGCTTAAGCTCATCAAGAAATTCTGGAGAAAAATCTTCAATTGATGGAATTTGTACACTTTCTCCTTGATCTTCAATCAAAGGAGGCTCATGCAATCTCAAATTTTCAACATTAACAACAAAATAAATTTGCATATATGAAGGCAAATCAAGCTTGAAAGCATTATTACCAATCTTTTCCATAATTTTAAATGGACCATAACAGATTTTTTTTAGCTTTTTACCTTCACCTTGAAGTCTTTCCTTTATAATGTAAAGCCAAACTTCATCACCTACTTAGCACTCGATGATCCAAACGATGCTTATCATGCCTTTCCTTATACTTTCCTTGACTCTTTTCTAGTTGTTCTTGAACTGTTTGGTGAATGAAATGAATTTTCTCAATGAATTTTGTTGCTCTATCTATGTCGCTATGTCCATCTATATCTACATATTTCTCAAAGATGAAATCCAAAGGCGATTTAGGAAAATAACCAAGACAAGACTCAAAAGGCAAAGTTAGAGTAGAAGAGTGTTTTTCTCAGTTGTAAGCGTGGTGAATATAATGCACTTGTTCCTCACAAAACATAGGATGTTTGCTGCAATATCCTCTTAGCAAATGTATAATTGTCATGTTAACCAATGTAGTTTGATCATCTATTTGCGGATGGAAAGTTGTAATTTTCTTCAACTTGGTGTCCATCAAGTTCCATAAATTTGACCAAAAATTCCCAACAAATCGGGAATCACGATCACTTACAATTGAAGTAGGTAATCCAAAATGAACCCATACATTTTGAAAGAAAAGTTGAGTTGTTTGTTCAAATGTAATTTTGTTTTTACAAGGCATTAATATGCATATCTTGCTGGACGGAGGCATGTCTCCCAAAATTAGCTGGGGGACTAGGGATGAGGGACCCCCTCCACAGCAACAACATCATGGGGGCGCGCATATGGTGGAATTGGATCTCTTAACCGTACACTTCCTGTGGTCATCTCTGGCAGGCCAAATACGCTCCAGGAAGTCCAAAGGAGGAGCTAATTTGATTCAGCTCAACCACCCCTGGCTCTCTAATCTGGAATGCTACCAAAATACATAGCGCCTTTATTCAAGTGCACAGCTTTTGGGAAATCCACTCAGGCACCACTGCAAGATTTTGGGAAGATTCCTGGCAACAACTTCCCAAACTTTCCTCTCTCTTTCACAAACCCAAGTGGCAAGTAACCATGCAGCAAAATGAGCAAATCCATGTCCATCAATTCTGGCAGCAGCATTCTCCCCAAGGTTTTCAACTTTGGAGACCGGCGAACACTTGGCAAGCCAACTGGCAGGAGGAAACCCATGATGAGATTGACCACGAGCTCAAACTCAGGAAAATTAAACTTTTTGATCAGAAGGACTGATTGAGATGGGGATACACTACCAAGGGCCTGTTCACTACCAAGGAAGCTTATCAAATCCTTTATCAACCTATGCAGATCATAAAAGATCAACTTTGGGACCAAGTCTGGCAACCAAACATCTGGCCTAAGGTCTCCACTTTCCTTTGGCTTCTAAGAAAACAAAGGATCCTCACATGGGACAACCTACAAAAACGAGGATTTATTGGGCCTTCTAGATGTTCCAACTGCAATCTTCACTCAGAGAACATTAAACATCTCTTGGATACTTGCCCATTAGCAACTCAAATGTGGGAAAGAACAACTCAGTGCAATAGAAGAACAAGTAGAAGAGAGGGAGAGATAGTAAGCACCATTAGGAACTGGCCTCAGAACCCTTTCCAAAGTCCTCTTCTTAATGCCCTCTGGCACTTCCTTCCAGGCTTCATCTACTGGATCATCTGGAAGGAAAGAAATAACAGGATCTTCAAAAATCATAGTTTTCCTCTTGATACTCTTTGGTTTCTTCTCAAGCAGAATCTTCAAGAAAATTTAGCTCTCAGACAATGGCAAGACTCAGATATGCCAGTCTTACCCTAGGAATGTCTCATTCTCGCCAATTGGAACCTAGATCTCACCTCTGTAGATCATATCAAGCCCAACACTTCAATTCACTTTGAGTCTGCACAATTTTGGTCACCTCCTGCCATCCACCCTTACAAGCTGAACTTTGATGGAGCGGCTAAGGGCAATCCTGGGCTGGCTGGATATGGTGGCATCTTTAGAAATGCGGAAGGCTTAGTTTTGCATATTTATCATGGATCACTGAGCAGAGATACCAACAACGCTGCCGAGCTGGAAAACATATGGCAAGGTATACGCATAGTAGAAACCAAAAACTTGCTCCCTCTAGAGGTAGAAGGTGATTCACAAATTCTAATAGAGGCTGCTATCCAAATGCAATCAGGATCCTCAGCTACAAAGATTGCTTTGAGTTGGAGGCTTCTAAGTAGACTGGAACAAATTGAAGAATGGCTCAAAACTCCTCGCAGCATATGCTTTAAGCACATTCGGTGAACAGCTAATAAGGCGGCAGACAGACTAGCTAATCAAGGGGTCGATCAGCAGATCCCATTTTTCTCTAGTCCATTGAATAGTTCCAATGATATACAACTCAAACGTGACTGCACTCTCTTGGTGCAACAAGATCTATCCCTCCCGGATGCGGGTGTATAATTTGGCGAGTAGCACGAAGGGAACGTGGAGGGTGGGCCCCGTGGCTAATCACCATCACCAGCTGGCCTCGCATGGGGTATGAGTTAATGACTCAGTACAAAAACTTAAATGCTGTATTAACGTAGCTCCTATCCTCTCTCTAATTTTATAGTTTAACTGTAATGGCGCTCTGCCTGATTTTCACTCCTGCTCCACCCTTACGCTCAAACTGGTCTAGCAAGACTGAAGCTCCTCGCTCTCGAGATAGATCAGGGTACTGTCTGGCTCGGGATCAAGGCGTTGCTATCCATCAGTGCTTTCATGCTCCTAATAATCAGTTTTTCATCTTCCTCCGTCGCCCCCTCTCAGTCTCCTCCACTGGTGTTTATTTCGCTCCTCCTGCAATTTTCAAAATGCCCAGAGTGTGCTCAAGGATGAGCAGCAGAAGAGGTAGCTCCCGTGGTCATGTCTCCCACTAGCCTTCCTCCATGACCTTGGACCCTTCATCTGAAGCTTCGAACTTCTGCTTTGATAGATACCCCTGTGACTAGAAGTGGTCGGGGCAGGGGACAACGGCAATTCATCACAGAAGCGTGCTCTCACCACTCCCAATCTCATATGGCTCGCTTTCGCTTCCCCTGCTCTCTAGGAAATTTCTCCTTCATTGAGTCTGTCACTCTTGAGCTGTGTGAAGACATTGTCGGTTCGTGGGCTGTTGGCCCAGGGGCTCCCTTGGAGCCGAAGAAGGCAGACAAGAACGAATCCTCATAGATTGAGATTACTGAGAGAAAGGACCAAGGTGGCTCATCAACATAGGAAATGACCATTCACGCCGGTCCGAGCACTCCTGCAGGTGGTGGTTCTTCAAGTAAAGAGGGACAACCCTTTGAGTTTGAAGATCCTGACCAATTCGGTTGCCGCATTGTTAAAGAACTGCCTGCAACCTCGCATGAAGATTAAACAGGTCTGCACCTTCTGGTTTTGTTCAGTTGCTGTAAGAAGATGCTCAATCCCTTCTGGATCCAAAGTCATTTCTTGTTTTACAGTTCTCAAAATCAGGCCTTTTGCAAATTTTGACTTGCCAGTTTCCCCTGCGTGGGTGGCACTCTCCAGTCTTTTGGTCACTGTCTTTTTGGTTATTGTCTTGGGTCAACCTGTCTATGGGTCAGCTTCTGGTCATGAAAAGGCTATGCAGTACTGAGTTTTTGTTTGGTTTGAAACACTCTGTCTCGGTTTTCAGTTACAGTCTCTAGACATATCAAGTTTTAAATCAAGTCATTATGCAGGTTTTTTGGTCGGTTTTTCAAGCGATATTTTGTAAGCATGCCTTCTCTTGGGCTAGAACTCTCAAGGCCTCAGCCTCTCTATAATCATATTTTGTATTAATATAGGAGTAGCCAAATTCAGAAAAAAGAAATATGCATATCTTGTTGAACCTATCCACAACTACGTACAAATAATCATGACCTTTTCTTGATAAAGGAAGACCTCCTACAAAATCCATAGAAGCACTCTCCCATGGATGTGAAGGCACTGGAAGTAGTGTGTACAATCCTAGTTTCCTATTACTAGAATTAATTATTGCACACAATGAACAACCTCTAATAAGACGTGACACACTTTCAAGCATACGAAGCCATTAAATATATCTCTGAAGATTTGCCACTGTTTTACTTACACCTAAATGTCCAAAAATAAGAGAAGTATGTGCTTCCCTTGTGACATTTACTCTCTCTCCCTATGGAACACAAAGTTTTCCAAAATGATACAACAAATTATCATGTACATGGTAGTCTAATTCCTCAACTTGGTGGCCTTGACTCAAGTTTGAATATACCTCTTGAAAGTCAACATCATGTGCTTATTATTCAACCTAACTTTTAGGAAAAACAAAATGATTCTTGAGGAAAATTGCTACATTAACAACTGGTCTAGAAATCATATCAACAACTCTATTATAAATCTCTTTCTTTTACCTGATTACCAAGTGGAATTGTTGTAAGAATCCCATCCGTCGGAAGTGCCTTGATTTCTACAATTTTATTTGAGATGGCAGATATTGCAAAGGTTGATGATCAATGTGAATAATGGTTTCTTCTCCCATTAAATAATGCTTCCATTTATTCACACTTTCCACCAATGTGTAAATTTCTTTATCATATGTAGGATAGTTAATAACAGCACCATTAAAAATCTTAGAATAAAATGAAATGGGTTTACTAGGCTGTAAAAGAACTGCATCCATGGCATAGTCACTTGCATCTGTTTGTATTTCAAATGGTTCTTTCAAATCCGGTAATGCTAAAACTGGACCTGAACTGATATTTTGTTTTAAATTATCGAATGCTTTTTGTTGTATGCCTCCCCACTGGAAGACAACCTTCACGCTGGTTAAAGCATGTAGTGGAGGTTCTATGGAAGAGAAGCTAGCAATGAACTTCCTCCAGTATTGTGATGCTCCCAGAAAACTCCTTACTTTTGTGATTGATTTGGGTATTGGCCAATTCAAAATGACCGAAACTTTAGAGGGGTCAATCTTCAGCTCACCTCCTCCAACTATGTGGCCCAAATACACTAAGGAACTACTCCTGAATTTACATTTAGACATCTTCAGAAATAGTTGTTCCTTTTTCAAGAAATCCAACACTTTCCTCACATGCTTGACATGCTCTTCTCCTTATTTGTTGAATATCAAAATATCATCTAAATAGACAATTACAAACTCATCAAGAAAGGATCCTAAAACATCATTCATAACTCTCACGAATGTAGTTTGAGTGTTGCAAAGACCAAAAGGCATAACCAGCCACTCAAACAATCCCTGTTTGGTTTTAAAAGCAGTCTTCGAAATCTCCTCCTCAACTATTCTAACTTTATGATATCCACTTCTCAAATCTAATTTAGTGAAATATTTTGCATTTTTCAACTGATCTAGCAAATTATCTATTCTAGGAAGTGGGTATCGATTCTTTATGGTAATTTTATTCAAAGTTGGATAATCTACACACATGCACCATGTTCCATCTTTATTGGGTAACAAAACAATTGGTGAACCACATGGAGAAGTAGAGGGATGAATTACACCTTTATCTAACAATTCTTGGACTTGTTTCTTATATTCTAAACTTTCCAGAATTGACATTCGATACATATCGATATTTGGGAGTGGATAGTCTTGTTGTAGTTGGATTTCGTGCTGAATTCCCCTTTTTGGTGGAAATCCTTTTGGTTCTTGAAACATATCGCCATATTGATTGACAACATCAACCAATTGGGCTTTCATCTTCACATCACAGCCTGCAAAGGATTCATGCTCCGTGTCATTCTTCTGCTTGATCATAAGAAGCACGAGACTCTTGCTAGAATTGGCCAGTCACTTCATTTTCCCTGTGCTTTCTAACAATATATTAAGATTTCTACGATGCTCTCTCACAATATACTCCACTCCATCTTTAAACAAATGATATTTATTCTGAAATCTATGGGAAATGGCTTTTCAGTCATACAGATATGGATTTCCCAACATAATTCAAGAAATATCCAATGGCACTACACCTACTTCGACTTCATCAACGAAATTGGCAGTAATAGCAAACCTGAAAACACATTTGCTTGTGACTTGAAGATTTGCATCCTTGGTTATCCAACCCAATGGATACAGTTTATGATGAGGCACATTTCTAGATTCAACTTCTTCACCAAGTCTGTAGAAATTAAATTTTCCTAGCATCCACTGTCAAACAACGTATCAATCTTGGTGTGATATGGAACAACTCATGCTTTTTTTCTTCATTTGAAGCACTTTTGGAGTTATTTGTTGCACTGGTACTTGCCACAACTTCCTCTTTGCTCGCTTTTGCCACAAATTTTCCTTTAGTGACTATGGCTGCAATCTTTGTTTCGTCAGCTGAGTCAGAACCCAAGTCTTGTTTTACAACAACATTTATCTTTTGTTTCCCTTTATTGTTAAATTTCTTCAGTCTTAATCCAGGATGAAGCTTCCAATAATGCGCTTCATCATGGCCCTCTTTGGAACAATTCTTGCACACGAGTTTCTCCCCTTATTTCTTAACAGAACCATTTTTCTTCTACTTTCCCTTAGATTTCTTTCCTTTTTCACCACTTTGGAATGGATTCTTCTTACCTTTTTCTTGTACATTTTTCCCTCTTTCTTTGAGGTGTGTATCTTGAAAAAAGGCCTCATCAAGATTCGTGGGATTAAACATAAGAATGGTGTGTCGAAGGTAGCTATGCAAACCCCCTATGTATTTCAACAAAGTATCTTGTGACTGCAACTCTACTCATAGCATAAGGGCTCTTCTCCAAAACTCCTAAGTATACTCTTGTACATTTTGACCTTTTAACTGTCTGAAATTTTGGCAATTCATAATAGACTTTTGCATATGAGCCAAACGATAGAATTGTCTTTTTATAGCAGTAATGAAATTAGACCAAGTAATAAATATCTTACCATGTTTTTTGATCTGGTATTGAGTCCATGCTTCCCACAAAATGAGTGTTTCACCCTCCATTCTCAATGAAGCCAACTAAATTTTGATATCATCCTCTTTAAGGTTCTGAATCCTAAAATACACTTCCAACTCATGAATCTGATTATCAAGCTTCTCCGCATTCACTTCACCATTATACATGGGCAACTTAAATTTAACATAAAGTTTTAGAAAAGGTGATTTACTAGTTCTTTTGAAGAATGATGATGAGTATGAGCAAGGGTTGTATTAGTGGAAGAGTGTGAAGATGCTTGTGAAGATGGAGATGAAGAAGATGTTGGAGAGGGTGGAGGTTTGTCTCCATTAACATTACCTCCTTTTCCATTACCTCCTCGTGAATAACATTCTCTTTTTGGAGGTTTGGAACTTTCTCCTTACAACCTATTATTCCTCTCTTCATAGAGTAAATTCACCATCTCTGTCATATCAAAGAAATCATTTCTAAAGTTCTTCTTATCTTTTGTCATGTTTGTGGGTTCTCCTTCATGACACATGCCCTCTGGAGTCTCAAATGCAACTTGAGGATGTACTGGTGTAGAAGACTTTGGAAACCTTTCTCTTCTTGCACTTGAGCCAACTACAGGGCTTTCAACCAGCTTTCCTTCACCTCTTTTGAGTTTTAAACTTGTTAGCATGACACAAAACTATCAAATAATACTCCTTCTTTGCACAAGAAAATCTAGTAAGCAAAAACTAGTTCTCTAATACCAATTTGATCTAAAATGGAGCAAATTAGTAATTTTCTACTAATTCCCCATTCAAAATAAAACCCAAGATGCTTATCATTTGCTGATCGAGTGCTTAAGGATTCATCATTTTTTCTTAATTAATTGATTCTCATGAGAGTTTGTTATGTAAATGTTATAAACAATTCAACATAAAACATATACTGAACAACAGAAAAATAAAGAAAAAGAGCATCAAAATACAACACATAAGATAGAGATTTGATGAGGAGTTCACCCCTCTTGGGCTACATCTCCTTGGTCAAACTTCTAATACTTGGGCCTCTCTATTATGCTCAAAATTACAACAAAAGTGTGTTTACAATGATCAAATGCCTCTAAAACCTGTCCCCATGAGTTCATAATACTAAAAAATGGCTATCTAGCCTCTTTTTGCATCCAATTTAGATAAGAACTGAAGAATTTATGACTTCTCCTAGTTCTCCCACTATTTGTTCCACAAATTTCTCCAAAACCAGCAGAAACCCCCTTTTTTGCTCCAAAATCTGCTAACTGGGTGAATATTTGGCCACGCCGTGAGCAATAACCTATCATCCATATCGTAAACACGCAATAAGAAAGTGCTACGGTCTTATGGTCTGTGAATAGAAACATGCAATTTTCAATTGCGATATCGGGGACCCGACGAGACTATAAACTGGAATTCAAAAAACATCTTGCATCCAGGAACTTATTGCTTAATCGAAATTCATCAAGGTGAATCGAAGGTAATCTTTATGTAAGAATCTGTATGCAATATGCGATTGCGATATCCTGTTGCAACCCAACCCTGCCGGGGGTCGATTCTGCAACACCTACCCCTTCACCGATTTTGATTACGATTTGTGACTGCGTTATTGCATCACAACCCTAGTTGTTCTAGGGCCGATTTTTAACACCTTTCCATCTACGACTGCGATTTGTGAAATGTGGGGGCCAATAGCAGCCTGCCACTTGGTGCCTCGTCATTCGCTGAAGGGCTTTTCCACATCATCCAATCCTGCCATGTAGATAAGTCAAACTTGAACTTTGACTTTATCTAACTTCTGTATATGAGCTCAGTTTTGAGTGTCGTTCACACCATTGGAATCAGAATGAAGAGCTCTTCGATCTGAAGTTGAGTTTAAAAGAATTCTAACACTTTGATTTTTGAGCATAAACTTGAGTACCTGATCACTCCTCCCCACTTGAAGCCTTTTGGACCCCAAAAGATTATACTAAGTTATTGAACAGATGAGGGTGTTGTTCCCTCACTTTCCCCTCTTCAATCCATTTGGCATTTGATGGATTTGTACCTTTGGGACCCACTTAAAGATAATCAAAATTTCCCCTCTTTGATGATCTCGTTCTTCTGTCAAGTATAGTGTCTTGCTGAAGCTCATCAAGAAATTCTGGAGAAAAATATTCAATTGATGGAATGTGTACACTTTCTCCTTGATCATCAATCAAAGGAGGCTCATACAATCTCAAATTTTCAACATTAAAAACGGAATAAATTTGCATATATGAAGGCAAATCAAGCTTGAAAGCATTATTACCAATCTTTTCCAGAATTTTAAATGGACCATAACAGATTGGTTTCAGCTTTTTACCTTCACCTTGAAGTCTTTCATTGCTAATGTAAAGCCAAAATTTGTCACCTACTTGAAACTGATGATCCACATGATGCTTATCATGCCTTGCCTTTTACTTACGTTGACTCTTTTCTAGTTGTTCTTGAACTGTTTCATGGATCAACAGAATTTTCTCATTGAATTTCTTTGCTTTGTCTACATCACTATGTCCATCTACAACTACATCTTTCTCAAAGATGAAATCCAAAGGCGATTTAGGAAAATAACCAAGACATGCCTCAAAAGGTGAAGTTAGAGTAAAAGGGTGTTTTGCTCGGTTGTAAGCATGCTGAATATAATGCAATTGTTCATCCCACAACTTAGGATGTTTGATGCAATATCCTCTTATAAAATGTATAATTGTCTTGTTAACCACTTGAGCTTGACCATCTGTTTGTAGATGGAAAGATGTACTTTTCTTCATCTTGGTGTCCATCAAGTTCCATAAATGTGACCAAAAAGTTCCAACAAATCAGGAATCACGATCACTTACAATAGAAGTAGGTAATCTAAAATGAACCCATACATTTTGAAAGAAAAGTTCAGCTGTTTGTCAAGCTGTAATTTATTTTTTACAAGGAATTAATATGCACATATTGCTAAACCTATCCACAACTACGTACAAATAATTATGACCTTTTCTTGATAAAGGAATACCTTCTACAAAATCCATAGAAACACTCTCCCATGGATGTAAAGGCACTGGAAGTGGTGTGTACAATCCTAGTTTCCTATTACTAGGCTTAATGATTGCACACAGTGAACAACTTCTGATGAAACATGACACACTTTCAAGCATACGAGGCCATTAAAAATATCTCTAAAGATTTTCCACTATTTTACTTACACCGAAATGTCCAACAATAAGAGAAGTATGCACTTCCCTTGTGACATTTACTCTCTCTCCCTGTGGAACACAAATTTTTCCCAAATGATACAATAGATTATCATGTACATGGTAGTCTAATTCCTCAACTTGGTGGTTTTGACTCAACTTTGAATATACCTCTTGAAAGTCAGCATCATGTGCATATTGTTCAACATAACTTTCAAGCAAAACAGAATGATTACTGAGTAAAATGGCTACATTAACAACTGGTCTAGAAATCATATCATCAACTTTGCTATAAATACCTTTCTTGTACCTGATTACACACTTTGCACCAATGCGTAAAGCTCTTTATCATATGTAGGATAGTTAATAATGACACCATTGAAAATCTCAGAATGAAATGAAATGGGCTTACCAAGATGTAAAAGAATTGCATCTGTGGCATAGTCACTTACAGCTGTTTGTATTTCAAATGGTTTTTTCAAATCGGTAATGCTAAAACTGGGGTTGAAGTGATCTTTTGTTTTAAAACATCGAATGATTTTTGTTGTTTTCCTCCCCACTGGAAGACAACCTTGACGTTGGTCAAAGCATGTACTGGAGCTACTATGGAAGAGAAATTAGCAATGAACTTCCTCCAACACTGTGCTGCTCCCAGAAAACTCCTTACTTCTGTGACTGATTTGGGTATTGGCCAATTCACAATGACCAGAACTTTAGAGGGGTCAATCTTCAGCTCTCCTCCTCCAACTATGTGGCCCAAATACACTAAGGAAGTTTTCCTGAATTCACATTTAGACATATTCAGAAATAATTGTTCTTTCTTTAAGACATTCAACACTTTCCTCACATGCTTGACATGCTCTTCTCGCGATTTGATGAATATAAAAATATCATCTAAATAGACAATTACAAACTCATAAAAAAAAAATCTTAAAACATCATTCATAACTCACGAATGTAGCTAAAACGTTGCAAAAACCGAAAGGAATAACCAACCACTCAAACAATCCCTGTCTGGTTTTAAAATCATTCTTCCAAGAATCCTCCTCAGTTATTCTAACTTGATGATATCCACTTCTCAAATCTAATTTAGTTAAATATTTTGCATTCTTCGACTGATCTAGAAAATCATCTATTTTTGGCAGTGAGTATCGATTCTTTACGATAATTTTATTTAAAGTTCGATAATCTACACACATGCACCAATTTCCATCTTTATTGGGTACCAAAACAATTGGTGAACCACATGGAGAAGCATAGGGATGAATTACACCTTTATCTAATAATTCATGGACATTTTTCTTAATTTCTAAACTTTCTAGAATTGACATTCGATACATACTGATATTTGGGAGTGGACAGTCTTGTTGTAGCTTAATTTCGTGTTGAATTACCCTTTTTGGTGGCAATCCCTTTGGTTCTTGAAATATATCTCCATATTGGTTGACCACATCAACCAATTCGGCTTTCAGCTTCACGTCACAGCCTGCAAAGGATTCACACTCTGTGTCATTCTTCTGCTTGATCATAAGAAGCAAGAGACTCTAGTTGGAATTGACCAGTCGCTTCATTTTCCCTGCGCTTGCTAAAGATAGATTAAGCTTTCTACAATGGGCTCTCATAATATACTCGACTCCATCTTTGAACAAATGATATTTGTTCTCAAATATATGGAAAAATTCCTTTCGGTCATACAGATACAGACTGCCTAACACAATTCCAGAAATATCCAACGCCACTACATCTAATTCGACTTCATCAACGAAATTGGCAGTAATAGCAAACCTGAAAATACATTTCCTTGTGACCTGGAGATTTTCATCCTTTATTATCCAACCCAACAGATATGGTTTATGATGGGGCATGGTTTCCAGATTCAACTTATTGACCAAGTCTATAGAAATTAAATTTGTCTGGGATCCATTATCAAGCATTGTATCAATCTTGGTGTGTTTGGAAATAACTCTGATATGGAACAACCCAATTCTATTTTCTTCATTCGAAGCATTGTTGGATTTATTTGTTGTGCTGGTACTTTCCACAGCTTCCTCTTTGCTTGTTTTTGCCATGGCTTTTCCTTTAGTGACTGTGGCTGCAATCTTTCTTTCATCACCTGAGTCAGAATCCAAGTCTTGTTGTATAACAACGTTTATCTTCTGTTTCCATTTATTGTTAAATTTCTTCGATCTTAATTCAGGATGAAGCTTACAAAAATTCACTTAATCATGGCCGTCTTCGGAACAATTCTTGCACATAGGTTTCTCCCCTTCATTCTTAACATAAGAATTTTTCTTATACTTTACCTTAGGTTTCTTTCCTTTTTCAGGATTATGGAATGGTTTCTTCTTACCTTCTTCTTGTACATTTTTCTCTCTTTCTTAGAGGTGTGTAGCTTGAACACACACCTCATCAAGATTCGTGGGATTAAACATAAGAATGGTGTGTCGAAGATAGCTATGCAAACCTCCTATGTATTTCAGCAAATTATCTTGTGACTGCAAGTCTACTCCTAGCATAAGAGCTTTTCTCCTAAACTCTTGAATATACTCTTGCACATTTTGACCTTTTAACTGTAAAATTTTGCCCATTCATAATAGATTTTTGCATATGAGCTAAAGGATAGAATTGTCTTTTTATAGAAGTAATGAAATCAGACTAAGTAATAAAGATCTTACCATGTTTCTTGATTTCGTCTTGAGTCCTTGCTTCCAACCAAATGGGTGTTGCACCCTCCATTCCCAATGAAGCCAACTAAATTTTGATATCATCCTCTTGAATGTTCAGAATTCTACAATAGACTTACAATTGATGAATCCAATTATCAAGATTCTTTGCATTCACTTCAACATTATACATGGGCAACTTGAATTTAACATTAAGTTTTAGAAAAGGTGATTTACTAGTTCCTTTTGAAGAATGATGATGAGTATGAGTAAGGGTTGTATTGGTGGAAGAGTGTGAAGATGCTTGTGAAGACGAAGATGAAGAGGATGGTGGAGAGGGTGGAGTTTTGTCTCCATTCCCATTACCTCCTTTTCCATTACCTCCTCCTGAAGAGCCTTCTTCTTTGGGAGGTTTGGAACTTTCTCCTTGCAACCTGCTATTCCTCTCTTCATAGAGGACCTTCAGCATCTCTGTCATATCAAAGAAATCCTTTATGAAGGTCTTCTCATCTTCTGTCATGTTTGTAGTTTCTCCTTCACGAGACATGATCTATGGAGTCTCAACTATAATTTGAGGATATACAAGTGTAGAAGACTTTGGAAACCTTGCTCTTCTTCCACTTAAGCCAAGTTTTAATCTTGTTAGCATGACACAAAACTAGCAAACAATACTTCTTCTTTGCATAAGAAAATATAGTTAAAAAAAACCAGTGCTTTGATACCAACTTGATCTAAAATGGAGGAGATTAGTAATTTTGTGCTAATTCCCCATTCAAAATAAAACTCAAGATGCTTATCATTTGCTTATCAAGTGGTTAAGGATTCACCATTTTTTCTTAATTAATTAGTTTTCATGAGAGTTTCTTATGTAAATGTTATAAACAATTTAACATAAAACATATGCTGAACAATAGAAAAATAACAACAAAGAACATCAAAATACAACACACAACGCAAATATTTGATGAGGAGTTCACCCCTCTTGGGTTACATCTTCTTGGTCCAGCTTCCAATGCTTGGGCCTCTCTATTATGCTCAAAATTGCAACAAAATTGTGTTTATAATGCTCAAATTCCTCTGGAACCTTTTCCCATGAGTTCAGAATACTAAAAAATCAACTAACCAGGTGAATATTTCGTCGTGCCACGGGCCATAACCTATTGGCCATATTGCAAATCACAATCGGAAAGTGTTACAGGCTTATGGTTAGTGAATAGAAACTGGTGATTTTTGATTGCGATATCGCGGACCTGACAGGACTATAAACTGGAATCATAAACACCTCACATTCAGGATCTTATCACTTAATAGAAATTCAGTGCACGGAATTGGCAGTAATCTTTATGAGAGAATTATAATGTGATATGTGATTTTGATATTGCATCGCAACCCAACCTTGCGAGGGGCAGATTCTACAACACCTTCCCCTTCACTGATTGCGATTGCGATTTGCGATTTCCTTATCGCATCGCAACCTTGGTTGTTCTAGGGCCAATTTGAAACACCTTTCTGCCTGCGACTGCGATTTGTGAAATTTAGGGGCCAATGTTGGCCTGCCACTTGGCACATCCTCATTCGCTAAAGGGATTTTCCATGTCATCCAATCTTGCCATGTAGACAAGTCAAACTTGAACTTTGACTTGCTCTAACTTCTGCATATGAGCTTGGATTTGAGTGTCGTTTGCACTGTTGGAATCAGAATGACGAGCTCTTCCATCTAAAGCCAAGTTTAATAGAATTCTGACACTTTGCATTTTCAGCATAAATTTTAGCACCTGATCACTTTGACCCATTCTCCAACTCATTGATTTGTAGTGTAGGATAACTGGGCAACTCTTAGGCCCTTTTCTGCATCGACTGAAAATAATGGGAAAAAATGGAGGTAAACAAAGAGGAGAACTCTAGAGAAAACAATGAAAATGCATTGTCTTCATGGTGAAATTGTTCATTGATTTATTAAATGAAATTAAGAAAATTACAAAATTTCTTGTTTTCTTACCAACTTCCAAATGTTTTTGGTGGTAAGTTGTAGTTTAGTAGTAATTTTGGATAGTTATAAAAGTAATGACTTAAGTTGAGGATACTCCTACTTCGACGGTTACTGTTGACCCAATTTTCACATTTAATAATAAAATTTAGCCACAATAATCTAAAGTCAAATTCTGAAGGGCACACTTCGAACTGAATGCAAACATCATTAAGAATCAATATATGCATATATAATCTAAAGTCAAATTTTGACAAGCACACTCCCAACTGCAAGGCATTCATCAAGCTGTCCAAAACAATTATCTTATTTGATGTTTCACTCCTTTGAATGACTTCCCATTTTTTCAATTAAAAAAAAAACTGTTAATAAAAATTCAAATTCTAACAAGCACACTCCAGATTGTCTAGCATTCATCAAACTATTGGGAAAAATTGGTTTTCACTCCATTGAATGGCTTCGTATTTTTTTAATTAAAGAAAAATAAAAAAATGATTTGATTTATTTCAATTTCAACCATTATGAAGAAAATGCAGATAATTAGAAAGGGTTTCCCTACTTGCCTCCTTGTTAAAATCGCTCATGGAGTCATCAGACAAAATACGTCGCAGGTTAATGTCAACGTAACTGACATACATAGGATGCTCCTCCAATGCAACAAGAATACGTTTGACCATGTCAAAATTCAGACAACCATCACTGACAAAAGAAGAAGAAGAAGAATTCCTCATCACCTCCTCCACCTCCATCATTGGCCTCACAAGATCTGACGATAGTGAACCTCTGAATCCTTGCAACTCACGAGCCAAATCTGTATTCTTGGATCTAAGTTGTTAATTCTCCCTCTTGCTTCTATTAATTTCCTTCACCAGCATCAAACTCTGAATCCTCAACCTGTGATTCTCGTGGACAAATTCCTCGAGCGTCTATTGAAGCCCGTTGTCACTAACGAAATTTATGTTTTCTTCGATGAGCACCATATTATGCAGTGAATTCAAAATCTCTTTTGCCTCTAAGGGTGGTTGAAATAATTTCAGGTCCTTCATGAAAACATGATTTGCCTTAATTCAATTTCAACCATTATGAAGAAAATGCAGATAATTAGAAAGGGTTTCCCTACTTGCCTCATTAAAATCACTCATGGAGTCATTAGATCAGATATGCCATAGGTTAGTGTCAAGGTAATTGACGTACATAGGGAGCTCCTCCAGCACAACAAGAATACATTTGGCCATGTCAAAATTCAAACAACCATCACTGGCATAAGAAAAAGAATAATTCCCCGTCACTTCCTCCACCTCCATCTTTCAGAAGATCCAGTGATGACCAGCCTTTGTATCCATGAAACTCATGAGATACGTTCTCAGATCTAACTCACTCATTCGCCTTCCTTCTTCCATCAATTTCCTTCACCAACATCAAATTCTGAATCCTCCACCTGTGATTCTCACAGACAAATGACTCGAGTGTCTATTGAGGCCTGTTTTTGCTAGCGGCGTCGCTGTTTTCTTTGGTGAGCACCATATTATGCAGTGAATTCAAAATCTCTTTCGCCTCTAAGGGTGGCTACAAGAATTTTAGGTCCTTTAGAACGACTATGAGGTGACCTTGTCCTCCATTTTCTACGATTGGGAAAGTTCGTCAGGAACTTATGGGGCCGAGGGTTGAGATACCATGGGAACCTTGCATTGTGGAACCATTATTAAATTGCTTATGTCGATTATTATTTCGTTGGCGAAGGGGTTAAAGCGACTTTGACACCTTTTTTGCTCATTATCACTGTCGCGAATGGCATATTCAAATATGAAGTGGCAACCGATGAGAATATGAATAGTGTCATGAGACAAGAAACCTCACCATAAGAAGCCTTCAGCTTAATTAATTAGTTTTTTATTTAAATATTTACTTATCTAATATTGGAAATCATCCCATTTCAGTTTATTTACTTATCTATTACCCACACTAATACTATCAATAATTATTTTTATTTTTTTATTTTTTTGAAATGTTAATAATTATTTTAAAAATTTAAAGTTTATATAATAAAATATTCTGGTTTTTTTAAATATAAAATTAAAATAAATTTCACAATTATATTTCAAAATATATAATAGAAAAAATCCAAGATGAAAAAGTACATGTAATTAAAATAAAATAAAAAATTTATAGAGTGTTGAGACTACCTTTTGGACGGGGAGCGAAAATGGTACGCAAGGGTTTCGAATACGGTTTCTGGTCACTGCAGGCTACAACAGTTAACCATGGAAGGCCACCAGTAACTTGTTTTGATGTCTCCTGTCGTGCATCGTACCTACCTTAACTCCTTTCTGCACACCTGTTTACCTAATTTTCAACCTGCCAGGGCATCGGGGGGGTTTTATTACTGTTTCTTTTTTACTCGGCTGACATTACCTATCATCGCTATTTCTCCCTGTCCCTATCTATCTGTTACCAAGTTATGGCTTACTCTCTGTTTCTCCAGCATTTTTTAGGTGTCCTCCATTCCAAGGAGCAGTTGTCATCATGGATGACCTCGATGCCGTTGATTAATCTGAAGACCCGCTGGAGGGGGTATCCATTTGGTGCTCCACATATTCTGCATCTGAAGGTTTGTATAGCTCTGGCCTTTCTGGAAGTTATCCTCCATACTCCTTTGCGGAACCGTCATGGTCACAGTCTGTGGTCCTCCTGGATGTCCCACCTACATGGCCATTGCTTTCTACCCCCCCACATTCCTAGGCTACCCTCGGTTTCGTCTCTGACTGTCTAAACCCTAACCCTGGTTTAGACCTCCTTGTTTCTGGAGCACAGACCCAGTAGTTTATTCCCCCATTGGTGTCCATCGTTTTTGTCGGTTTTTCCCCTCAGGCCTCATTTGCTCTACCTTCTGGTAGTTTTACTGTCGTTCCGCCTCTCACTGGTTCTATTCCTACCTCCATTGGCAACCCTAACCCTTCCTCGTCTAACCCTCACCCTCCCCCTGTGGATTCAGGCCCTCTTCCGAGTCGGGTACCGCACTAGCCACCTCTATAGGGGTCTAAGAAGAAGTACAAGTGTTACAAATCCAAGGCGAATGATATCTTTCTCAGATTAGAAGAGGACATTCAGTGGGGAGAGACTATGGATTTCCCAAACAGAGTCCTAGTCGGGCGCATCAGAGGAAGAAATTACACGGCTGCCCATTTGAAAACTTGGGCATCTAAGGTTTGGGGTCACCATCTAGTGGACATCCCCTTCGTGTAGAATTTTGTGAGGGGATGGTTCGCATTGAGATTCGCTCGTGTCGATCATACCAACTGGGTTTTGTCCTCCTACTAGCATTTTGAACACACCGCGGTCCTCCTGAAGCACTGGACGCCTCTTTTTGATCCAAAGATTGAGAAAATAGGTATTGGACAAGTATGGATTCGGCGCCCAGGCCTCCCTCTACAATACTGGTCTGAGGACATCTTCAGGCAAATTGGTAATGCTATAGGCTCCTACATGGAATATGATAAGTCCTATCAACACACGGGCATGATGGCATATGCTCGGATCCTTATCAATCTTGACACTCGGGGGGAGTACATCACTATTCAGTGGAGGGATACATCCTGCAAGAAGATCATCGATTATGAAGGAATTCCACATCATTGTCGTAGATGCCACAATGTGGGGCACTTATTCAGGGATTTCCCCCTCTTGCACAAGATCAGGGGTACTGAATAAGGGTTGGAGACTGAGCAACCTAGAGGAAACCCTACGTGGCACGATAAAGATATTGAACTAGAGAAGATCGGCAAGGATGCAAGGGACTCCTGGGAAACACCTGATAAAGTGGGCTCTGATAAGGGTCACTCTGGTATAAACCCTTCATCGCCTCCTCCTCCAGCATGTTCCAGTCCAGTGAAGGAGAACATATCACTGACGGGTATATTATCTACATCCTCCTCTCTCACTTCCCCTGTATCTGGCATTTCTGATGTTTTTGCATCTCATGCATTCAATAGTAAATCTCCTCTTACTTTATCATCCTCAGTCTCCTCTATTATGTTTAGTTCCTAGGGACTTGATCCTTCCTCCTCTCTTCATTACTCCCTTCCCCTCTCCCCTCCCATCAATGCCCCTAGCATCCCATCTTTGTCACCTTCCTCCCTTCCTTCTCTTTCCATCCCCTCCCCCTCTGTATCCCCCCGGTACTCTCTCCATTCCAGATCGAAGGATAGAGGACATGACGCGATTGGACTAGACCCTGAGATTACCCTTGCCTCCCATAAACTCTTTAGGGGCCGTCCATCTCATCTCACTAAAGCCAGACACACAGCGAGTGAAGAAGGTTCCCTCGGGCAACAACAAACCATTGTCAGGGCGATTAGAGCTAGGAATGGCCCTCTACCTCACCCGCCATGAAGTTCCTATCCTATAACTATAGAGGGTTTTCTAGCCCTTATAAAAAACTAGCTCTCAGAAGATTGCACACTTTGACACAACTGGATATTATATTCTTGCAAGAAACTCTTTGCTCGGTTGATTCTCTTATTTCTACTCTTAATTCTTGGATGTCGAATTGGACCTTCCATGCCCTGGACGCATCTGGGAGATCTGGGGGTTACTGCTATTGGTCTATACAATAAGACTATGGAGTTTAGGAACATTTGGTCAGGTAGGGGTTTTATAGGCATGGATATTTTTTCCCACTCTCTAGAGTCTGAAGTTCGTATCATGCATGTATATGGCCCATGTGTGGATAGGGAAAATTTTTGGAGAACCCTGCTGGACTCAGATTCCTTACAGGTAGACAACATCATACTTGCAGGGGATTTAAATTTTTCGTTGGGATACAGTGAATCTTGGGGTCACTCGGCCCAAGTAGACGGCCTTACTGACACTATCTCTACCTTACTAGAGGAGCATTGGTGGGTAGACATTCCATCTGCCAGGATTCAGTATACTTGGACTAACAATCACAGTGGAGACCACAACCTTGCTAGGAGACTTGATATATTTCTCATCAAAGAAGTTTTCTTAAGCTCTCATCCTCATATTCGATAGTGGGTTGGTACTGGAGGCATTTCTGATCATCGGCCAATATACTTGGAATTTGCCGATACAAACCTGAGGATCAAAAGCCCCTTCAAATTCAACGCCTCTTGGCTCAAGGATCCTTCTTACATTCAAATGGTCTCTGATTACTGGCAAACCAACCCTATACTGGAACTTGAGGATCATACTGAAGGCTTTATTAGGAAATTGATAGAACTTAAGAGGATCTCTAAAATTTGGGCTCACCAGAAATGGAAGAATGATGACAACACCCTGAGGGAGGCAGAGTTGGCCATTGCCACACATGAGGACTCTTCTAATGGTATTTTCCTATCACAAGATAACAAAGATCTTTATACCTCCCTCATTATGAAGCATTCCCAAATACTGAAGGAAAGGGAGGAGAGTTGGAGGCTCAGGAGCAGGGAAATCTGGCTCACTGAAGGAGATGAAAATACCAAGTTCTTTCATAAATATGCCAACGGTAGAAAATCCATTAATACTATTTGGGAACTTCGTAATGATCAGGGCCAATCGGTATCATCACAGCGGGATCTGGCTAGATTAGCCATTGAGCACTTCAAAAGCATCTACAAGGCACCTAGAGCTATGAATATTATGGAAATCATGCGGGTAGCTGAACATTTTCCCAGATTTGTACAGCAGGAAGACACGGAGGATCTGGTGATGGAAGTGACGATGGAAGAACTTGAGGCAACTATAAAATGGTTCAAGAAAGATAAAAGCCCTGGCCCAGATGGTGGACCATCGAGTTCTAGATAGCTTTTTTTGATATCTTGGGGAAGGTTTACTCAAGATTGTGGAGGATCGCAGAAGGAGTGGCAGAATATCCCCAACCATCAAATTCACATTCATTGCCCTTATTTCGAAATCTGACAATCCTTCCTCTTTTAATGATTTCCGACCTATTTCCCTTTGCAACTGTCTGTACAAGATTATTGCAAAGATCATTGCAAACCGCCTGAAGCCAATCCTTTCTAGACACATATCCTCTAAACAATTTGCTTTCCTTCAGCACAGACAGATTCATGAGGCTATTACCACTGCTCAGGAACTCAGAAGTAGAAAGGCATGATTATGAAGGTGGACCTCTCAAAGGCTTTTGATAGAGCTAATTGGCTCTACATTAGATTATTACTTACTCATGTAGGATTTCCTTATGCATACATTAAGTGGATCATGAGCTGCATCAAAGATGTATCTTACAGTGTGTTATTAAATGGGGAAGCCACATCTTTTTTCATTTCGGAAAGAGAACTTAGACAGGGATGTCCACTCTCCCCCCTTCTCTTCTTACTTATCAAGGAAGGACTAAGTAGGACCATCATATCTGCTCGCAATAGAAATCAACTGGTTGGCATCAAGATCTCTGAGAATTTTTACCTCACCCATCTATTGTTTGTAGCTGACATACTCATTTTTTTAAGTGGCAGTATTGGAGATACCTCGGTCCTCCAGAATATCTTCAATCTTTTTCAACAGGAAACCAGGATGATAATAAATGACAGTAAATCTAAAATTACTACATTTGGCTGCTCACAACATGATATTATATATACCTCACAGCGCTTCCCCTTCACCTCTCTGAATCTGGAAGACGGTCTTAAATATCTAGGTTTTAGGATTAAGCCTCACGGATACCGAATTGTGGACTGGATGTGGCTTATCGAAAAAGTGGAAAAACACGTTCAGGTTTGGTACCATAAATACCTATCTCGTGCAGGAAGATTAGTCCTTATTAAAGCTGTGATTGAAGCCACTCATGTTTTCTGGATGACCCTGGCCTGGATACTGAAAGGTATATTGAACAGACTACAAAGCATATGTTGCAGATTCTTATGGAAGGGAAATCAACCGGGTAGATTATTCGCCTGGGTTAAATGGGACACAATTGCAAGGCCTAAGAGATGGGGAGGATGGGGCATCAAAAGGCTTGATCTTTTTTCCAAAGCTCTAGCGGCAAAGCTTGGCTAGCATCTTATCACCACAAACAGTCTCTGGTCCTGGGTTGCACAAGCAAAATACATTTGGCCCATGAACTTGATGGGCTGGTTCAGACAGTAGCACGGTACAAGTAATAATAACACCAATATATCGAAGGCAGTTATAAATGCATTACCACTCCTACACAAAGGCATTAGATGGAGAATAAAGGAGGGAAATGTTGTTCGTATTGGCACGGACCCATGGGTTGGTTGTGGCAATGCGCACAGACTACCAATAGACTTGATAAGGCATTTACACAGCAGGGGTATCACCCACATCAAGCACATCGGTGACAGTAACAATTCCACCTTCCTACAATAGGCATGAAAATCGGCTCTTGATCTAGACATCCCTATATAGTGACAACTTGATTGGCAGGAATACACGAATACTCTTACACAGGCACACATCCGAATTTCTAATGGACCGAATGAGATTATATGGGCCTTCGCCAAACACGGAACATATTCTCCAAAAGAGGGCTATATTAGATTAATGGACCCATTCAAACCTCAGAACATAAACTCGACTTGGATACTACTTTGGAAGCTTAAGGCGGCCCCTTGTACCCGCTTACTGATGTGGAACATATTGTTTGATAAGATCCCTACAGGGTCAAATCTGATGAAAATATCTTTCCATGGCCATTTCTGGTGTCACCTGTGTCGCAATGACGAAGAGAGTACTGAACAGCTCTTCCTTAATTACCCCACCTCTAAGGATCATTGAAATTCCATCATTTCTCACTATCCATGTTTAAAAAACTGGCATGGGCACAACATTCTGGATGCCTGGAGTACATGGTGTCAAAACCAAAATGGAAAATCCAGAAACATGCCTCTTCTAGTTTGCTGGTCATTATGGATTGCTAGAAATCATTCAATTTTCAATCACAAAACCGCCCATTGGCCAACTATCTTGCTCCATACCATTGCGGATTATGATCTTCTTCCCAACGAGGAATCCAATGCCCCTCCCCGCACCATCATACCAGAAATCATAGACAAATCTAAATCGTGGGCATCCTTTGATGGCTTTGCACAGGAGGCAGGATGTGGCGGCAGAGCCATACTATACCTTAATGATACACATGTTTACAAGATCCAAATAAACTTAGGCAGGGGAACTAATAATTATGCTGAACTCTGTACTGCTAAACATCTCAATCATTTTGTATTAGAAAAGCATTGCAGACATCTACAATTGTTTAGTGATTCCAAAATCGTTTATGATTGGTTAAATAATGCATCCCACTGCAATGCATTTTCATTGAGGCATATGTTAGAAGAAGCTCAAAGATTTATATCTTCGTTTGACTCTTTTGCCTGTCGCCACATTTACAGGGAGCAAAATACAGGGGCAGATCACCTTTCGAAAGAGGCGGTGCTTAAACAGGGTAATGACTGGTTGATACAGGAGGAAATTGATGGGACCTTCCACCAGCATTACCACAGACCTTTTGTGGAACTTAGAGAAAATGGGCTTTAGCCCTATAATATTTTCTGATCATCTCGTATATATCATGTTTGTATTTACTTTTTGGTCCATATTTATGACTTTGGATATACTGTCTAGATTTTGATACCCATTTTCTCTCTCTACGAAGAGACCAATTCAATTTTGATCTTGTTCTCTCTATGTTATAGAGCAGGCATAAACACAGTACAACAGATAATAGACTCTCTCCATGGAGATAAAACCATTCCTTTTCTTTTTTCTGGCCAACAGTTTACATGAACTTGACAAGCATCTCTGCCTCCATATGCATATGCCTTAGCATCTACAAAATGTAATTTCTTATATATCAATAGAAATTATGACTTTTTTCCATGGGAAAATAAAAATAAAAATTATAATACAATTATAGTGTTTTTTTATAATTATTAAAAATATGTTATTTTTTAATAATTATTTAATTCATACTATATATCTCCAAGTAACCAAAAAAGAAAAACTTAATATTGCAACATCTACCTCATAACGTAAGCAATGGTAGTTTTTTTTACCCTTACTTTCTTTATACATTTATTATATATATTATATATATTTATATATTATATTTATATTATATATTAGATAATTTTTCTTAAGATGGATATTGACATATTTTTTTTAAATGATAGGTGGTAATTCATGTTGCGCAAGGGATGCTAGACATAGAAAGAATTACACATCTCCCTCATATTGAGTTGTACTATTAGATTCAACAATAAAAACATTTTAATTCATATTTTTAAAAAATTTGAAACTTCAATCTATTAAACAATGAATATCACATTCTCTAGATACTCAAAAGTAAAATATAAAGTAAAACAAATATCTATAGAAAAAATGATATAAACATTTAAACTCTTCCTATAAAGTAAACATATGTATATATTACTCTTTAATAATAAAGATGTAAATTACATTTAAAAGATAAAAATTATAAAAGCAATGTACATGTTATTTCTTACCCTCTACAAACAATTCAATATTTTTCTTCTTCCCTTTAGTCTCTGCTTCTACAAGAAGGACTATAACATTCACTTAGTGGTCAAAGTGTGTTGACTCTGCATTATTAGTATGTTTTTGCAATTTTAACAAAAAGCTTTGGCAAAATGCTTAATATTTCTAATTTTTTATAAATTCAAAAATAATTTTCTAATATTCAATAAATATTAATCTAATTTTCAATTAGCTGAGGGAGCTCTGATCGGTCATAATACCCATAGTGGATGGCATTTTATTTTCGGTATTTTTCAGTGCCTAACAATTCAATTTAAATTTGGAAAAAAATAATTCTATGAATGGCCATTCCGTTGGTTAGTGCTTTGACATTGGCACTGTTATGTTACTGCTATGCCCAATGATGTCAAAATTGACGTGATTTCAGACCCTTTCCATTAAGATTTTGTGAGTAGCCATTCCATTGGTCAATGCTTTGATAGTGTGTTATCTCTCTACCCAATGATGCCAAAATTAATGTGCTTGCAGTTCCTTTGCATTGGCAAGTGGGGAGGGGGGGGGGGGGGGGAGAGGAGGGGTGAGTGGTGATGGGCTGAATAAATCTCCAATTAATATTATTATGTTTCTTCATGTGGAGATTTTACTATGAAAAGGACAGAGTATGTGTAGGAGAATGGAGGTGTAAAGGGAACTTTATGTTGCAGTGACAAATTTAATTTTAAACTTCTTTACATTTAAAACTTTTACAGATTTAGCTGTGCGGGAGAGAAATTGCATAGAGCTATGATTTTGTGAGTAGCCATTCCATTGGTGATTGATTTGACAATGTGTTATTGCTCTGCCTAATGATTCTAGAATTGGCGTGCTTGCAAGTCCTTGGGGGAGGGGGAGGAAGAGAGGGGTGCTGAATAAATATACAATTAATATTATTATGATTCCTTGTTCAGAGATCTTATTATGCGGAGTATGAGGTATGTGTGGGAGAACAGGGGTGCAGAGGGAAATCTAATTAATTTAATGATGAACAAATCTCAAATTAATAAGTGCAGGGATTTTAGTGTATGAAGGAAAGGGTATGTCTTCATTGCCATTCTACAAAACTGTACATGACATTTGCAGAAAATAAAAAATTGTTTTGATCTTAATTTCATATTGGAATGGATAGATCCCATAGTAGACCAAGTATTGTTATCATATCAAAACTCCTTCTTTGACCGAATCTCTTCTCACAGTGAAAGCTTTCCAAACAAAGCTCTATGCACAAGCATTTGTTAAATGGGTAGTATAGTAAGGGAAAAATACTATCTGCAGTGATACAAATGTGTTGCGATGTTCTACACTTTCCCATGCATTCTCTCTCTACATAGTTATTTCAAAACATTATCATTATATAATCCATATCTTTATATTCCTAATACCACTATCTCTATGTTATGCACTTTTGTATGCATTCTTTCTCCACACGCTTCTTTCACATTATCATTATTATATACTATTGGTAATATTTTAATACTAAATAGTCCATATTGCATAGGAAATTTTATTTTGCAGGGACAGAATTGATGTTAAACTATTATTATTAATCTGTGCAGAATGAGAAATGTTAGGAGGATGGGATAATTAACTTAACTATGAAAAGAAACTTAATAATTCACATTTTCCTATTACATATGTGCAAATTTGATTAATATACAAATTGGCGTTGGTGAATGCTCTGACACTAACATTGTTATGTTATCAGTATACCCAATGAGGCCACATAGCCAGCCACTATAACATTCACCTCGCGGTCAAAGTGCATTGACTCCAAACTATTTTCCTGTTTCAATTTGTGTTTTGGATGGGGTGTGCATAATTAATTTAACTATGAACAAATATCAAATTAACATTATTATGTTTCATTGTGTGGAACTTGCTTGCATGAAGCTTTCTTTGTGCAAAGATTTTATTGTGAGGAGAAAGGGGAATGTGTTGGAGAATAGGGGTGCAGATGAATTGTTGTTTTGTAACCTAGAGGATCTAGCAACACGCCTGACACGTAACTACTAGTAAAACTTTGGGGGGGCTACGATCTGTCCAGATCCCAGTAGGCACTAGGCTTTCTCCTAGGCGATTGCACGAGATTTGAACCCAAGACTTCTGGTTCGGTGAGACTTCATTTTCATGTCCATTGCTAATTGTGCTGCCCCTAGCAGTCAAAGGTGCAAATAGAACTTTATTCCATAAAAACAAAATTAATTTTAAACTATTTTGAATTCAAAACTTTTACAGATTTTGTTGTGCTGGAGAGAAGTTGCATAAACTATAAATATGTGTGGAATGAAGTATGTGCAAAGCAGAAGATAATTGCAGGAGAACAAGGGTGTAGAGGGAACTTTATTCTGTGGATGCATAGTTAATTTAACTATGAATAGAAACATTAATTCGTAATGTAATAATATTTCACATTTCCCTATTACATGTATGCAAATTTTCTTAATATACAGATTAATTAAAGTAAGGTTGTTTTGTTTGCATTTTGTATAATAAAAGTTTGTGGTAAAAACATTACTTATTGAACATGCATGTGTTTGCAAACCCTTTTTTCCGCAAATCGCTTCTCCTTCCTATGCATATTACAAAATTAGTCTATGTTATGCAGAGATGCGAAACATTGTGAATCCATAAGGATATGCGAAGGACATGGTATGTGTGGGAGCACGGGTGCAAAAATGAAATTTAAAAATATTATTTTGCATTTAAACCTTTTACAGATTTAGCTATAGGGGAGAGCAATTGTAGAGAGCTTTGAATATGTGTGGAATAGAGGATGTGCAAATTACGGAGTATAAATCTGTGTGCAATGAAATATGTGCAGAGGATGGGGTTTGTGCTAGTGGCTATAGCATTTTTTTGGGGGTCAAAGTGCGTTGAATCTGTATTAGAGTGTAATAAAAAGTTCCATCCATAGTGCTGTGGTTTTTCAAATAAATTTCACGTTGGCATATTTCCTTAGGTAGACAATCTTTGAAGTATTTGTTGTGTACAAAAACAAATTTGAACCTTTTTAGCAAGAAAACCATATCTTCTATTTACACAATTGATCTTGTTTATGAGCATGTTCTTGCTTCACAACAAAGGAAATAACAAAACGACTTAAAACTCTAGCCCTTTGCAGTTGAACCCCTTGCTCTTTCTCATGTTTTCTTTGTATTATCACTTTGCTCTTTCACAATAACCAGTGATGTGTTGATATTGTCAAAATTCCATAAAAGTTGCTAACCTAAATCATATCAAGGTACGTTGAAATTAATGACATTCTCATATTCAAAATAAAAAACAATAACTAGAACTCTCACATTAAAATACAATAATGCAATTACATAAGTCCTGGCATCATTGCACAGAGCACCAAGGCATTTCTTCAATTAGTGCTTTCACACTAAGAACAAGACAATAGTTGCTAGTGTATTTATCTTGTATTATTTCATTTTAAGGTCTTTTTCATTGAAATTTTTTACAAATTTAATCATGAGGGACAACAATTTTATAGTATTGTGAATTTATAAAGAATGAAGAATGTACAAAATGACATAAGTGCAGAAGCAAAAAAATAAAAATAAATAAATAAATAAAT
>APFE030423170.1:41829-56469 GCA_000404065.3 Pinus taeda | reverse complement strand
ACTAAAACACTAATAATTATTGAAACACTAATCATTATTGAAATGAGATTTTTGAATTTTGAAACTAAGCAATAATATAATAAAATAGACACAATCATGTTGAAATTGAAATTTTATGGTTAAGAAACTCTCCATTGACATCATAAAATAAAAAATTTATTTAAAATACAAACCACTAAAACTCTAATAATTATTGAAATGAGGTTTTTGAATTTTGAAACTAATCAATAATATAATTAAATATAAATAACATAAAAATAAAATCGAATAGATGAATTATTATTATTAATTAAAGTAATTAATAAAATTGAATATTATTAACTAAAAGAGTTAGAGTTAGATTTGTCATAGTTATAAATGTAATAATGATGCGGGAGCATTTAGCCCAAGAGAAATTATTGTAAATAATAGTCATAGGGGGTCAAGCATTCTAGAATTATTTTCCTAAGTTACAAGTCGGTGTGATTAATTAGATGTTTCCAAAGTAAATAATTGAGAAAATAGGAAATAGGGAGTGCTTTTAGGCATAAAGCAATGAATGTGAATCATTATGGGATAAGGAGGCTTTTCTTGTTCTTAAAATAGGAAAAGATGGAATAAAGCATCAATAGACTTTTGTATGCATTGCATGTAGAGTTAGAGCTTTTAGTTGAGTGATTTTAGGATTTTTAGATCATGCTAAGTTTTATAAATTAGGAATCCTCAAAGACATTAAAGATCAGAGAGAGTGTAAGAGGTTTTCTGGTTGGAAGTCTTCGACAGTTTGTAAAGGGGCCATCAATTTCGAATATTCGGCCAAGACTAAAGTTGTAAGTAAGTTTATGTGTTTAAGATTTTATACAATTGCTGATTGATCGCAATATGTATTCCTGTAAGATTGTCCATATGTGATTGAGATATATAATTGCCACGCGTCCTTCTGTTTGTAGTCAAACTTCATGTAATTATTGGCGCAAATCTCTTGTTAATCGGGTTGGGAGTCATGCAATGTTTTAGTAATCCTGTAGTTTAACATACACGTAGTTATTTTGCGTGTATGTTAAACTACACGCAAAATACAATTAACTGTGTATCAAGGTACCTTGGCGACAGTGGATGGACAGGTTGAATATCAGCGTAATTTCCAGCTAAAGGAATTGTGAATACGCTGCATATGGGTGCCATTTCCTTATTCTATTGGGCGCAGTTGAAATTTATTTGACATAATGACCTGTGCGTATAGTTTCAAACCTCAGGCGCAATTTCCAGTGAAAGAATTAATAAACCTTAAACGATGCATTTGAGAATTCCGCTGCTTCCACATGGCACAACTGTTTGTATTTGATATATATAAACTTATGTATTAATACCACCCTGCAAGCGTGGATATATATCACCATGTGTCTTAAATACTTAGGAAACGAATTCTCCAGCGTTTGGCTCGAAGGCGGTATTATATGCGTGTAAAGGGCAGCGCATATTGACTGTTAATTATATAACTGTGCGCGTGGAGTATATGAGTATATGCGTGGAGTTGCATTATGATTTTTTTGATTACCGATTGCTGTGCATTCTAACACAACTGCGTGGAGAGGGGTCCGCTGGCAGAGCGGTTATTAACCAATTATATCAAGTGAACAGAGACCTGGTTTGGTTTGACTGTGTGCGTGAACGCTGTGTGCTCCTTATCATTATAATGAATTGGTAATGAATTACATAAAGCTGTGTCTGTTGTAGGCGTAAATCCTCCCGATAACACATATCTTCAAACAGAATCCTTCATCCATGCGTGACATTCTCTATATACTGTTGCGCGGAGTTTGGAGTTCTGAATCCTCAAGTCAGTTGTACATCAGAGATATAAGGTAATCAATGATAGAAGAAGTTGAATTTTCAGGTAGTGATTACTAGGTTCGTTGAGTTGGGTCTTGAAATCCAAAGTTTATTAGATATTCATAACATTGGATTGAGGATATGAATATATGTTGTGGATGTGACTCATTTAGGTTGAGTTTTCATGAAACTAGTTTGAATTCTATGGCATGGAGCGAAGATCCTTTAATTTAAATGAAAGCTTTCATATGAGATTTAATGGTATTATGATCATTGTGAACTAATCAAGTTTCCACGAGAGAGATTTTAAAAGATCCTGGTTTTGTAGGCCAACCCTAGTTTGCATCAAATTATGACAAAATTGTGAGAATGAAAATAAAAAATAAATTAAATAGTCATTATATATAATTATATAGGTAATTAACCCAAAAAAAATGAGAATGAACACTGTTTATGTTTGGTAATAGTAAAATAATCATAATTACTGTAATAAAGAATGAAAGTGAAAAATAAATTAAATAGTCATTATATATAATTATATAAGTAATTAACCCAAAAAAAAGTGAGAATGAAAACTATTTATGTTTGGTAATAGTAAAATAATCATAATTATTATGAAGAAGGAAAAATCTCTGATATTGTAATTATGTAATATAATGTAATATCATGATAACATTCCAACTTGGTCAAAATAAAATAAAAATAACTTTTAATTAAACATTTTTATTGGGTCAAAAAAGGTAAACTTGACTGGATAAAGTTATTTACTGGTTTATGAGAACCTGTGGTATTCATGTGGAATATAGATTATTTAAAGGAGGAAATTAAACCAACCTAGATTCATCTTAACTATGGATCTACAAAAGGTCCAAATGAATCAAATCTATTGAGATGCAAAATCGTTTAGAGTGAAAAAAGATTTGATGATTAGGCTAATGTAATGTCCTAGAATGATCCATACAAATAAAAAATAACTCTACGTGAAAATATTTTTAATTGATTAAAATAAAAATAAAAATAACTTCATCATATTAGCCCATGGTATTCATGTGTAATATAGTCTACTTTATGGTATTGGCCCATAGTATCGACATGTGGTATTCATGTGTAATATAACCTATTTAAATAGTGAAATTAAACCAACCTAAATCCACCTTAACACTTTATGTACTAAATATAGATAAGGCTCAAATCCCTTGGGATGCAAAAAAATTGAATACTGCCTAGTTTTGATAATAGTAAAGTAATTATGTCGTAAGGAGTGCTCTCTTGGAAGAACCGCCGAGTTGCCACTCTCCACTCCTTGCACCGTCAGATCCAATATTAAACGATTGAAAATTCTTAACCAACTTTTCACTCATTCTTATTTTTCTGGTTGCTCTCATCTATAGTACAATTATTTTTCTTTTACTAATAGTTCTTTCACCAATAGTTTCCTCTCTGTAATAGAGTTAAAGACAGCATGCTTATATTTTCTCGAAATATGAAAACCCAACGTACTAAATCTTCTTTTCGTGTTTCCATTTTTGTTTTCCTTGTTTATTCATTATCTGTGATGACCCCATAAAAACATGTAATTATGAAAGTTACTATGGTAAGAAACTTATGTGAATTATTAATTACTGTGTTAAATGATATTATTTATTTTATGAATGGAAGATATTTTAAAATGCTGGCAGTCTCCTAAAGGAGAATTTCTAAAAAAAGAAACAGTTATAAAAACTGAAAAGGAACTAACCCTTCAGCCAGGAAAAGTCCTGGGAAGGGGAAAAATCCCGGGTCTGTGAGGACAGAGGGGAGAGAGAACTGAAGAAAGAAAAAGAGAAAGAAAAGAAGGGTTAAGTCTAGTGAGGACCAGATAACCCTAGCACAACTGTGCAATAGACCTGTTGAGGGCTGCAGGCCTGCAGGACTGCTCGGGGGGAGAACCCAACATAGCGTTGGATCTCATGGCTGGGAGGATAAGAGCAAATCTTTAAATTGCAGGTGAACTTCTAGAGTTATAACTACTGGTGTCTAATAGACCAGGTATGTGTTATTCCTCTGAATTAAATTACTGTTTTGGTATGCTTGGTGTCTATATGGAAGGTATGACTGCACCTGAATATCTGTTAAGGATTAGATGGGACAACATGTATATAATATCATTACCAGTGTTTAAAAGTGCCTGAGACTGGCTAATCAAACACTAGGATCTATCTATTATATTATTTGCATAATAATTGTAAAGAAAACAAGCATGATAACTGTGTAAGAAAAATGCCTGATATCTGTAAAGATAACTGTACAGAGGGCAAGCCAGACACCTGAAGAACAATTATGCATGATAGTTATCTAAGAACATTGCAAGTGCATATAAAAATCTGATACGAGTAACTGTTAAAGAAAGATTTATGTTAACCGCGTGAAGGGGATACATGTACTGTATCAGAATAATGCTCAAACCATATTGAAAATTGAAACATAGTAACAATACTTAGAACCTGAGGGTTCATATCAATATACAGAACATGCTAGAGCGTAAGGTATTTTACAGTCAACCATAAGCAGGGTTCTGTACAAAACTAGCATTATAAGAGTATAGAAAACTGATAAATAACACCTAACAGTCCTTTTCTAATACTTTCGGGGCATGTCGTGAGCCTGTGGAAACGGTTCGTGGTATGGATGAAACCCTCGACCGTTTCCAAAAATGAAACCCTCGACCATCTCAAGAGGAGACCCTCGGCCGTTCCAATATGGAACCCTTGACTGTATTTAAAGCTTGAAAACGAAATAAATATATTAAACAGGAACAAGTCAAACTAAAGTTGTTTAACATAAAGCACATATCAACGTATCATGGCATTACAGAACCGCCGTAGAGACGGCCATACAGTCACTATTTTCATACAAACCCTGATAAACTATAACAGAAATTATGGAGACGAAACCCTCGAAAGATTTACGTCTCAGCCTGTTAATAGAGAAACAAAGTATCCATAACGAAACGAGCGGTAAATATAGAACATTGGAATGGAAAAGACTTGCAATATTACATTTAAAAGATCGAACCATTGGAGCATATATATATATGTGCAATGAACAAACTGTAGGCGCAGAAACTCGAATGGAATCATGCATAACATATTGTGCAGGCATACGAAAAAGTTAACCATATATTAACAGTGGATAAATAGCTCGGATGAGTGCCACAAAAGTCTGTACATTAAATACTCCGAGAACCAGAGTCTAATATGAACTCAGGGCATTCAAAATGGCACATTCCCAAATAGCAGAAGCCATGATCTATCTCGTTAGGGTCCGGCAAGGGGAGCTGTGAATCCCTGAATATAAATATACAAATCATAACAAATAATACAACAAAGACTGTAACCAGAGAAGGCACAGGTACCGGCATGGGAAAGCCGACCTCACATCTCAGCTAAGGTTCCGCCGAAGGTGGAAACCTTGAGTCAGACATTGAAGAATGCCATGAGGAAACCCCTTTCAGGCTGAAGGAAACACATAGAAATCTACCTGTTACTTCCGCCTTTTATATTAACCTAACTACTGTATTGTATGCGAAGGGTTCAGTACCTGGAATGTTCCGGCGATGTCATTCCAATCCACTCCTGAGTGGTAAGAGTTTGAAGCGCGCCCTGTACACGAAGATTCAATGGATTTAAACATGAATGTATTAACCCAACCGGTAACCCAATAAAGAATGCACAGTATTATACCTAATGAAATATATAGTCGAAGCTATGGTTGCAGTGACAGATACCTGTGCTAGCTTGCCGCAGCCTGGCATAGTTTGCAGGGTTAGAACCGCCATTTGGGAGCGAGGGCTCGACCTTCCTCCAAGTGCAAATGAACCCGCGAAGAACAGCTCGGTGGGCTTTATGAGGCCGATAAAACCTGAAACGATATTGACCCTCAGATCAAAGGAGAGAATCCTCACCGTCCCTTGCATATCAGCTGGCGCGCGAACCCAGCAGACTTTCCAAAGTTTCACATGGTCTCTGTCCGGCGGATTGATACCTGGCCAGAGTAGGTAGGGCCATTTAGTTTCCCGACCACACTTGGCATGGAAACAGATCGGAAAGAAACCGGTGGCCTTTTTCCGTTGACCTCATTTGAATGGTGAGAATCGTTAAGGATTCGAATCCATAAGTCTTATGATAACACCAATCTCAGTGATTAATAATCATATGGAAACATCATAGTGGCATGGTTAGTGCTTAATAATTACAAGTAAATATATATATTGTTATGGTTATTAGGATCGAGTTTAT
This sequence comes from Pinus taeda, assembly GCA_000404065.3. Taxonomy (NCBI): domain Eukaryota; kingdom Viridiplantae; phylum Streptophyta; class Pinopsida; order Pinales; family Pinaceae; genus Pinus; species Pinus taeda. The sequence continues at coordinate 50,380 of APFE030423170.1, read as the reverse complement.
AAGGTCCACGCGACAATAAGGATTACCACCATATAATTTTTTTTTTTTTTTGCTGTGGAGTGTGACAATGTGGTATCAGAGCAGAGGTTTCAAAACTGTGGCCTCTGGAGTAGTAAGATCCAGCTGCATGGATTTATCATATAGTATATGTATGAGGAAGAATTTAATTTCGCTAATTGATTTCTGTTTATTAATTAGGAAACAGATTCAGGAACAGCAAGTGATAATAGTCAACAGTAAAGATGGAGGGAATGCAGGGAGCAGATGGCATTCCTCGAGAAAATCCAGAGTTGTGGATACAGCTCAGTGCAGAGACACGCAATACCAATCTGGCGATACTGCAAACTGTTCAAGAATTGAAAGAGGAAATGGCACGTCTGTGAGAAGACAACGCGCGATTGACAGCGGAACATGAAAGAATATTGAAGAGTCTGTCGGAAAGACAAAATCCACCATTAGCCAATCCCAGTGCGGAACAGCAAAGGGCAACTGAAGAACGAAATTATGCACCTGAAATTTCAGAGGAGAAGGAAGATCATTCTGACAATGTAGTAGAACAGCAGACGCCAAAGAGACAGAGAATGGAATTACAAGGAGAATTCCGGAAAATCAAACCTCCACATTTTGATGGAGAACAAGAGGAAGCGGCAGAGGCTTGGTTAATTAACATTAACAAGTATTTTTAGCTGTATGAGTATGATCAGAATTTGAAGGCGCGGCTGGCCATCTTTCAGCTACAGGGCAAAGAAACCTTGTGGTGGGAAGAAATCAAAATTGTAAAAGGAGTAAATGAGCAGAACATAACCTGGGAAAAGTTTCAAAAGTACTTCAAGGAGAGATATCTAACTGAGCGTTTCTATGATGAGAAGGCACGGGAGTTCCATGATTTACGTCTGGGACAGCAGTCCATGGACGAGTTCATTAACCGCTTCACCTCCCTGCTTCGTTATGTACCATATATCAAGGAGGAGAAGGCCAAGGTACAGAGATTTGTGAGCAGTCTACCAGCCTACATAAGAGAGCGTATTGAGTTTGATAATCCCAGAACAATGGATGAGGCGATTCGTAAGGCAAGAATCTGTTACCAGCAAAACAAGCAGAAAGGAGACACTTCAAATAAAAGATGGAATGAAAGAAAAAGAAACAGAATTGCTGGTAATAGCAAAGGAAGTCGTGGTAATGGTAGCAAGGTTACTGGTAAGGGACAGATTGGCAGAAACGTAGCAAAGAGTACCTTTCGGACTAAGCCAAGTGAGAGCAGAATCAGTGAACCACCTGCCAGGTTAGATCTTGAAGGGATGACCAGACTTCCAGTCCAATGGTGGGGTTGTGGAGGCCCACACTACGTGAAGAATTGCCCTCAGCGTAAAGGAGTGGATCAAATATCTCAGATCCAAGAGGCATCAACGGTGGGAGAAGTGGCGCGCAGCATGCCAAGGATCAACGCAGCCTTGGAGGACCGTCAAGCGGAATACCAGCCGAGCATGGTGGAATTTGAAGGTAAAATTTCCAATTTTTCTATAGCTGTTCTTATTGACCCAGGAGCTACCTTAAGTTATGTTAGCCCAAAATTAGTAGAACAGTGTAAGTTGTCTTCTGAAAAGTTCAAGAACCCATGGCTGGTACAACTGGCCACAGGAGCTAAAAGAAGAGTCTTAGCCAAAATTAATAACTGTCCTTTCAGCATAGCTGGACAGTCAATTACAGCAGACCTGAATGTGCTTCCATTGGGGTCCTATGACATCCTGATTGGTATGGATTGGCTGGAAAAGCATTGGTCGTTGGTGAACTGCAAGACAAAAACCATTTATTACAAGGATGACTTGGGACAACAGCAAGAATTACAGGGAATTAAACACCCTGTACAGATCCGGCCTATCACTGCCTCTCAGCTAGCTAAGTGTCTAAGGAAAAAGTGTCAAATTTACGCTATTCAAGTTGGTTATGCAAACCAGAAAGACAAAGTATCTACAATAGACAGCATTCCGATAGTGCAGGAATTTGTGGATGTCTTTCCTAAAGAGGTACCAGGACTGCCTCCGAAAAGGGACATAGATTTTACTATAGAGTTAATACCTGGGGCAGCCCCGGTGTCACGAGCGCCGTACCGGATGAGCGTACCCGAGTTGATAGAATTAAAAATGCAACTGCAAGAGTTGCTGGACAAGAATTATATCTGCCCCAGCATGTCACCGTGGGGAGCTCCAATACTATTTGTCAAAAAGAAAGATGGAACCCTCCGTATGTATATAGACTATCGTCAGTTGAACAAGCTCACGATCAAGAATAAGTACCCACTGCCTCGGATAGACGAACTCTTCGATCAAGTGAAGGGAGAAAAGGTATTTTCCAAGATCGATTTGCGATCTGGTTATCATCAGATCAGAATTAAGGAAGAAGACATTGCCAAAACCACTTTCAGAACACACTACGGGCATTACAAATTTGTGGTGCTGCCTTTTGGCTTGACCAACGCACCCGCTACCTTAATGTGTTTAATGAACAGCGTGTTTCACAAGTTTTTGGACAAATTTGTGCTGATATTCATAGACGACATTCTGATATATTCTCGTTCCCATGAGGAACACAAAGAACACCTCCGGATGGTGTTGCAAACCCTTCGGGAACATCAGTTGTATTCCAAATTTAGTAAGTGTGACTTTTTCAAGGAGGAAATCCAATATTTGGGCCATGTGATTACCAAATAAGGAATAGCTGTAGATCCGGAGAAAATAAAGACGATTATGGAATGGCCCATACCCAAGGATGTAGCCGATATCAGATCCTTTATGGGACTAGCTGGCTATTACCGAAGATTTGTGGAAGGGTTCTCAAGGATAGCTTACCCTATCACTTCGTTGCAGAAAAAAGGAAAAGTATTTAAGTGGACAGCGGAATGTCAGCAGAGTTTTGATCGACTGAAGCATTTACTCACCACTGCACCCATCTTGAGTATAGCCGATCCTAATAAGGATTACGTTGTGTGTATTGATGCAAGTAAAGAGGGTGTGGGAGGAGTATTAATGCAGGAAGGGAAAGTAATTGCGTATGAGTCGAGAAAATTAAAAGAGCATGAGCAAAAGTACTCTGCGTACGACCTAGAATTAACAGCTGTTATTCATGCGCTAAAAATGTGGCGCCATTACCTCTTGGGAAAGAAATTTCTGTTGTTAACAGATCACCATAGCTTGACTAATTATTTCAGTCAACCTACTTTGAATCCAAGACAAGGTCGTTGGGCATATTTCCTAAGCAGATTTGATTTCGAGATCAAGCACTTAAAGGGCAAGGAGAACCGGGTGGCTGATGCATTGAGTCGAAAGGTGCAGTGTTTGTGCGAACTTTCAGTCAGCAAGTGGCGAAATTCTCTGTTTGAACAGATTAAAGCAGCAGCAAATCAAGATGCTGAATACCAACAGATAAAACAACAGGTACAACAATCAGATAATGAAAGTTTGCAGCAAGGTTATACATTGGACAATGCTGGTATGCTGTACTTTAATAAGAAATTATATGTACCTAATTCAAATAACCTTAAGAACCTGATTCTGGATGAGTTCCATACCAGCCACTATACTGGCCATCCAGGATAACAAAAGATGGTCACTGCACTAAGGAAAGATTACTTCTGGCCTAGAATGAAGAAGCAAGTGATTGAGTACTTGGCCAGGTGCTTAGAGTGTCAGCAGATTAAGGCAGAACATCAGCATCCGGCCGGGCTGTTACAACCTTTAACAATTCCAGAATGGAAATGGGAAACCATTTCCATGGATTTTATAACTAGTTTGCCTCAAACAAGGAAGAACCATGATTCCATCATGGTAGTGGTGGATAAATTGAGTAAAACGGCACACTTCATACCCGTGCATTCCACTTATAAAGCAGTACAAATTGCTCACCTTTTTATGCAAAATGTGTTCAGATTGCATGGACTACCAAAGGTAATCATTTCAGATCGGGATGTAAAATTCACATCCACCTTTTGGAGGACGTTGTTCGCTGAGTTGGGAACTCAGCTAAACTTTAGCACTGCATATCATCCGCAGACCGATGGTCAAACCAAGCGGGTGAATCAAGTGTTGGAAGATATGTTGAGGGCGTATGTGATGACGAAACCAACCCAATGGGAAGAATATTTGCATCTAGTGGAATTCGCATATAACAATGGATATCATACCTCGACACAACTAAGCCCTTTTGAGGTTCTGTATGGGCGAAAATGCCGCACACCCTCAAGTTGGGGTGGGCCTGAGGATAAGCTGAGTTTGGGTCCGGAAATGCTTAAAGAGATGGAGGACATGGTGAAAAAGGTGTGTGCCAATTTGAAGGCTGCACAGGATCGGCAGAAAATTTTTGCAGACAGAAAAAGAAGGTTTAAGGAATATCAGATTGGTGACCACGTGTTTGTAAGGATCCAAGCCAGAAGGAGCACATTGCAATGGAGTGGATGTGCCAAGCTGGCTCCTCGGTACTTTGGTCCTTTCCAGATCTTGGCTAGAGTGGGGCCGGTGGCTTACCAACTCGCCTTGCTGAGCCACATTAGAATTCACAACGTGTTCCACGTATCTGTCCTAAAGAAATATGTATACGACCCTAAACATGTGATTAAATGGCAAGATGTTCGGGTAAGAAATTTAGTCCAATGTTTTGGAACAGGCGGATACGCTTAATGGAAACTGATTAAATTATTGATTGTCTGCAGGTCGAACCGGAAGGCGAGGTTCTGGTCGAACCACAGAGCATTCTCAACCGGAGAGAAGTGCGGCTGCGGAAACGGTTTATTACCCAAATTAAAGTGCTGTGGCAGCACTACGGGCCTGAGGAGGCTACATGGGAAGACGAGGAAATTACGAGGAAAGTTTACCCGGACTTGTTTAATGGGAATAGACATCGGGACGATGTCCAATCCTAGAGGGGGAAGATGTGATGACCCCGTAAAAACATGTAATTATGAAAGTTACTATGGTAAGAAACTTATGTGAATTATTAATTACTGTGTTAAATGATATTATTTATTTTATGAATGGAAGATATTTTAAAATGCCGGCAGTCTCCTAAAGGAGAATTTCTAAAAAAAGAAACATTTATAAAAACTGAAAAGGAACTAACCCTTCAGCCAGGAAAAGTCCTGGGAAGGGGAAAAATCCCGGGTCTGTGAGGACAGAGGGGAGAGAGAACTGAAGAAAGAAAAAGAGAAAGAAAAGAAGGGTTAAGTCTGGTGAGGACCAGATAACCCTAGCACAACTGTGCAATAGACCTGTTTAGGGCTACAGGCCTGCAGGACTGCTCGGGGGGAGAACCCAACATAGCGTTGGATCTCATGGCTGGGAGGATAAGAGCAAATCTTTAAATTGCAGGTGAACTTCTGGAGTTATAACTACTGGTGTCTAATAGACCAGGTATGTGTTATTCCTCTGAATTAAATTACTGTTTTGGTATGCTTGGTGTCTATATGGAAGGTATGACTGCACCTGAATATTTGTTAAGGATTAGATGGGACAACATGTATATAATATCATTACTAGTGTTTAAAAGTGCCTGAGACTGGCTAATCAAACACTAGGATCTATCTGTTATATTATTTGCATAATAATTGTAAAGAAAACAAGCATGATAACTGTGTAAGAATAATGCTTGATATCTGTAAAGATAATTGTACAGAGGGCAAGCCAGACACCTGAAGAACAATGATGCATGATAGTTATCTAAGAACATTGCAAGTGCATATAAAAGTCTGATACGAGTAACTGTTAAAGAAAGATTTATGTTAACCGCGTGAAGGGGATACATGTAGTGTATCAGACTAATGCTCAAACCATATTGAAAATTGAAACATAGTAACAATACTTAGAACCTGAGGGTTCATATCAATATACAGAACATGCGAGAGCGTAAGGTATTTTACAGTCAACCATAAGCAGGGTTCTGTACAAAACTAGCATTATAAGAGTATAGAAAACTGATAAATAACACCTAACAGTCCTTTTCTAATACTTTCGGGGCATGCCGTGAGCCTGTGGAAACGGTTCGTGGTATGGATGAAACCCTCGACCGTTTCCAAAAATGAAACCCTCGACCATCTCAAGAGGAGACCCTCGGCCGTTCCAATATGGAACCCTTGACTATATTTAAAGCTTGAAAAGAAATAAATATATTAAACAGGAACAAGTCAAACTAAAGCTGTTTAACATAAAGCACATATCAACGTATCATGGCATTACAGAACCACCGTAGAGACGGCCATACAGTCGCTATTTCCATACAAACCCTGATAAACTATAACAGAAATTATGGAGACGAAACCCTCAAAAGATTTACGTCTCAACCTGTTAATAGAGAAACAAAGTATCCATAACGAAACGAGCAGTAAATATAGAACATTGGAATGGAAAAGACTTGCAATATTACATTTAAAAGCTCGAACCAATGGAGCATATATATATATATATATGTGCAATGAACAAACTGTAGGCGCAGAAACTCGAATGGAATCATGCATAACATATTGTGTAGGCATACGAAAAAGTTAACCATATATTAATAGTGGATAAATATCCCGGATGAGTGCCACAAAAGTCTGTACATTAAATACTCCGAGAACCAGAGTCTAATATGAACTCAGGGCATTCAAAATGGCACATTCCCAAACAACAAAAGCCATGATCTATTTCGTTAGGGTCCGGCGAGGGGAGCCATGAATCCCTGAATATAAATATACAAATGATAACAAATAATACAACAAAGACTGTAACCAGAGAAGGCGCAGGTACCGGCATGGGAAAGCCGACCTCGCATCTCAACTAAGGTTCTGCCGAAGGTGGAAACCCTGAGTCACACATTGAAGAATGCCGTGAGGAAACCCCTTTCAGGCCGAAGGAAACACATAGAAATCTACCTGTTACTTCCGCCTTTTATATTAACCTAACTACTGTATTGTATGCGAAGGGTTCAGTACGTGGAATGTTTCGGCGATGTCATTCCAATCCACTCCTGAGTGGTAAGGGTTTGAAGCGCGCCCTGTACACGAAGATTCAATGGATTTAAACATGAATGTATTAACCCAACCGGTAACCCAATAAAGAATGCACAGTATTATACCTAATGAAATATACAGTCGAAGCTATGGTTGCAGTGACAGATACCTGTGATAGCTTGCTGCAACCTGGCATAGTTTGCAGGGTTAGAACCGCCATTTGGGAGCGAGGGCTCGGCCTTCCTCCAAGTGCAAATGAACCCGCGAAGAACAGCTCGGTGGGCTTTATGAGGCCGATAAAACCTGAAACGATATTGACCCTCAGATCAAAGGAGAGAATCCTCACCGTCCCTTGCATATCAGCTGGCGCGCGAACCCGGCAGACTTTCCAAAGTTTCACATGGTCTCTATCTGGCGGATTGATACCTGGCCAGAGTAGGTAGGGCCATTTAGTTTCCCGACCACACTTGGCATGGAAACAGATCGGAAAGCAACCGGTGGCCTTTTTCCGTTGACCTCATTTGAATGGTGAGAATCGTTAATGGTTCGAATCCATAAGTCTTACGATAACACCAATCTCAGTGATTAATAATCATATGGAAACATCATAGTGGCACGGTTAGTGCTTAATAATTACAAGTAAATATATATATTGTTATGGTTATTAGGATCGAGTTTATAAAGTCCACGCGACAATAAGGATTACCACCATATATTTTTTTATTTTTTTTGCTGTGGAGTGTGACATTATCCTTTGGAAAGCTTGAAGGGAATTACATTTTATTACAGAGTGAAACATAGTGAGGAGGAAATGCAGAGACTGTTCATTATTATTCTACCATATCCAAAATATTTGTTTTTTCTGGAATTTTATGTTGAAACTGTGAGGCTATGGATTGTATTTATTGCTCTGTGGATGGGTGAGCGTAATCAATCTAAATCATCTCATATTTTGTGTTTTAACTTCCAAACGAATTAAAAAAACATACAAAATCTGCAAGCTCCAGAAATGGTCAAGTCTTTACTAACTGACAATCTTATCAACGAGTTGCTCTAATGCTGAATTTTCTAATTTTTTCTTCATACTTATGAAGACTCCCGTCCCCTGTGTTCTTGATTTTATAAAATCGATCCTGCAAGATCACAAAATTAGTGATTGCGTTTTAAACTTTCAACTAAAATTGATCACATTTCTTAATTAAAACAATTTCTGTAGAGCCTGTGCAAACGCTTTGGGAATTCAGGAAATGAAACGTCACTTTGGTTACAAGAACACCCTATTAATCACCCATATTTTAAACATTGGATATGATAATTGATAATATTTAATACACAAGTTTACAATGACGATTGAATTAGTCTAAGATATTTAGGAAATAATTTTAAAATGAATTTAGTTTAAAAAATGAATATAAGGAGTTGTGTTTTTAATCCTTATATATTAAGGAATAATAATATATGTATATATTTTTTATTTGATTTATGATTATTATAATCTTTAATACCGGAGTCGGAACTTAATTAAAGGATCTATAGGTGCTAAAAGACGGAAAATTATGATATGGAAAAGGGTACAAC
>APFE030423170.1:0-39829 GCA_000404065.3 Pinus taeda | reverse complement strand
TATTTTTATGGTACAACAAAATAATTGTTCGCTAAATAAGATAACTCCACCTTTATCATTTTCTACATTATTAAACCACCCCTTTATTAATTAATTATAGCTTATTTGATTTATTATCATTGATAGTTTTTAATACACGAGTTTGCGATGATGATAGAAACGTCCTAAAATATTTAGTAAATAATTTCACATTGACATCAAAATGAATTTAATTTAATAAACATGAATGTATAGTGTGTTAAGTGTTTTTAATCGATAGATAAAATATACTTAAATTATATGTTACCAAAAAATAATAATAGGTAATATTTTTTATATGGTTTAAAAGATTTAATAATAGTTTTATGTTTTTTTTTTTTTTTTTTCAAAAAAAAATGAATTTTTATTAAAAATAAATAGTTATAGAGCGAATGCAGAACATTGCGGAAATACTTGTTTTTTGCCATGAAGGGGAAAAAGAAGTCTCAACTGGTTGTCCTTACAAGCCAAAGAAGGAGAACGCACCAGTCTCATCAAACAAGAACAAAGAAAAACGACTCCACCTGACCACACATACCTCCTGGGATCCGATTCACGCAGAGAGGATATGGTAAAAGGCAGAGGCAGAGGCTGAGAGACCAAAAGGAACGCACGACAAACAACGACCTCAAGGAATCCAAATTAAACACTAGAAGGATTCTCAAAGTCAAAAAACAAGTGTTGAGGATAACCAGTGACTTGGACCTCCTTTTCAAAGAAGAAATAGCCTAGGAGCCCTGAAGAAAAGCTTCATGAAAAGTAGCATAAACAAAATGATAGAGTATCGAACTATGTACAAAACACATAACAGTTTTATGTTAAAACAAAATCTTAAGCAAAAATGGGTTGTTTGAGTGGTCAAATCACCCCATTTTCTTCCTCCAAAACTGTCCAGGACCCTGGATCTTGATCAACGCCCTCTTTAGAAAGACGATCAGCTGCAAAATTCCTTTCCTTGTAGATATGGCAAAGAGAAAACTTCGAGAAACGACATTTAAGGCGTAAAGCTTCTTTGAGCAGAGGAAGCAAGATGAAATTTCTACATTGTTGAGTCCCATTAAACCATTTCACAGTGTTCATTGAATCTCAAAAATCTAGACTTCTCTCACATTCCTAAGGATAAGCCAACAGAGAAGGAAGTGTAAGGCTTTCAATTCTGCAAAGTTATTGGAACCCTGGCCAAGACCAACAGAAGCTTTCACAATCTTTTCCTCAAATAAATGAATAATCAATCCAACCCCACAGCGACCATTGATGTCGAGGCACCGTCAAAATAAGCCCACGGCATTGAATATCTGATAGATTCTTGACGAACAACTCTGGTAATATGACGAGCTAGCGGAACATGGATACTATCATAAATAACAGCTCCTTTTGTCGCAAGTCGATCAATCGGGAAGACAAAATCCTTAAAAATGACTTGATTCCTAGAAAGCCAAGTCCCCCAGGTAACAAGAAGCAGAATGGATCTCTCTCTGTCGTTTTTAGCTTCATTCCACCACCTTTGCCAAGCTTCCAAGAGCCCCTGCCCTTCCCATCTAAGAGGAATATTAGCAACCTTAACATTTCAACCCATAGGCTAGTGTTAAAAGGGCAAAAAAGGAACAGGTGATGAGCTGTTTCAACACTTTCTTTAAGAGGGGGCACCAGCCAGGACCAATCCTTCCTCTTCTTCGAAAAAATCCCAAGAAGGAACTTTCTGAAGTAGGACACACCAGAAGAACAGTCTTGTTTTAGCTGGCCCTTTTAACTTCCAAAGCAGTTTAACCCACCAAGCCGGATTCTCCCACCCTTTTTGAGACATCATCCATTTATACCCCATCTTTGGAGAGTAAAGCCCATTCTGGGCAAGGACCCATCTGAGTTCATTTGAAGAGTCAGAGGGCCTGATTGAGGAGTTGAGAAGGTCCCTTCTGTACAAGCCCCATTCCTCCAGCCATTCTTCCTCCAAATGTAAATCTCTTCCTTAAATCCATCCTTGACTCCAAATGTTGGAAACCGGGGGATCGATGACCTGATTTAAAGTGAAGAGTCCCCTGTCTTTTAATGCCAAAACCAGTGCCTGAGAAAGAGAGAAACTCTCTGTACATCCTATCCAGGGGTCTCTACCCAGCCTGATCTGAGTTCCATCCCCCACACTCCAAGCCAAACCCTTCTCTATAACTTTGACAGAAGCAACCACAACTTTCCAAACCACTGAGGAGTTTTTGGGAGTCTTTTGTGGCAATCTGATCCAATCTAGCATTGTTAGCGGGTCAATGTATTTTGTTTTAGAAACAGAGGTCCATAGGTTCTCAGAAGAAATGAGCCTCCAGGAGAGCTTTACTGCTAAAGATTGGGAGAAGCAAGCAAGATTTTTTATACCCCAACCTCCCCACTCGTTAGGACGTGCCACTTTATCCCAAGCAATCCAAGGGGTAACTTTCTCCGACTTGGACCCTGCCCAAAGAAACCTACTGCATAATTTATCAATTGAGGATAAGATTCCTTTGGGAACCGATGTCAGACTAGCCCAATAGACTGGGACTGCCATCAGAACAGATATTATTAACACTAGTCTACCTGCCCTGGAAAGCCACTTGTAACTCCAATGTTTCATTTTGGATTCAATTTTTGCAAGGATCCATTTCCAATCTTTGATCTTGTAATTATCGGGCTTCAAAAAGAACCCCAGGTATTTAAAAGTATCCTCTAGCAATTTGACTTCAAAATTTAGGACCAACTCCACTCTGCACATCAGCTCTCTGGACATATATGTGCATGTGAGTGTGGATTTTCTCTCGTTTATGTAGAGACCGGTAGCCTTCAAGAAAAGGTCCAAGATCTTCTTGAGCATCCTACAGTCCTCGAGACTTCCATTGCTGAACAAGATTGTCATCCACGAATAGGAGGTGAGTGACCCAAAGATTATCAGCTAGTTCAATGCCTTTGAAAGTCCCCTCTCTTTTTGCGTCATGGATCATAAGATTGATGCCATCAGCTGCCAGAAAAAACAAAAGGGGAGATAGTGGACAACCTTGACACATGCCACGTTCAAGACTAAAAAAAATGGAAGCCACTCCGTTGATCAGGACAGCTATGGAAGAAGAAGACACACAACTCATAACCCATCTCACAAAATCATACATGAAACCCAGATGTGTTAGCAGAAGCCTGAGGTATAGCCAGTTGATTCTGTCATAAGCCTTTGACAAATCGATTTTAACAATGGCTCCTTTTTTTTTTGCCAATTGTTAGACTATGAAGAGTTTCTTGAGCAACTCCTACTGCTTCATGAATTTGTCTGTTGTCTAGAAAGCCAAATTGCTCAAGGGAAATGTTTCTGGAGAGGACAGGTTTAAGCCTGGAGATAATATCTTTTGCAATAATTTTGTATACACAGGTGCACAGGGAAATGGGCCTGAATTCGTCAAAAGAAACCGAGAGATCAGATTTGGGAATGAGAGCTAGAAAAGTGGCATTGAAGGGATGATAGATTGTTCTTGTATGCCTGGAATCTTCCACAACTACCACTAACTCATCTCCAACGAATTCAAAGAAGAGTTGAAAAAATTCGACAGTCCAACCATCTGGGCCAGGGCTTTTGTCCTTTTGCATTGATTTGAGAATGTCTTCTACCTCCTCCTTAGAAACAGGTGCCATGATAGAGTCATTTCCTTCCTCCTCTATGAACCTTGGGAAGAACTGTGCGACTCTTATAAATTCTGCAATAAAAACTTCCTCTGGAGCTTTGAAAAGATTCTTGAAAAAATTGACCCCTAATGAGGCCAGATCTTCAAAAGAACACGCCTGTTCACCATTGGCTTTCTTCATTTCCCAAATTGTATTAGAGTTTTTCCTTCCTTTATCATAATTCTGAAAAAACTTGGAGTTATCATCCCCCGTCTGCAACTAGATCGCTCTACTTTTTAAGCGCCAACTTTCCTCTCTTAGCTGGAGAATTCTCCTCCTTTCCATCTCCAACTCTTGTAGTCTAGCTCGAGATTCTACTGTTACATAGCCATTACCACTTGGGTATTCCAGGAGGGCAAGCTTAGAGTTAACAATTTCCAGAGTTTCTTCTTCCTTCAGTTTCTTTTGGAGGGCCCAATGTTTTGTGGTGACCTTCATCCTTTTTAAAATTTCCATAAAAACCTGGCTACGACTCTCATCTTCATTGACATCATATTTCTTCCAAGTGTTATGGAAGAGGCTAATAAAAGTTGCATCTGAGAGCCAAGAGGCATTGAATTTAAAGGGAGTGCCCAGTTTAGTGAAAGCTCCCTTCACTTCCAGGAAGACAGGGAAATGATCTGAAAGACCACCTTCCCCAACCCAATGTCTAAAAACCTGTAAATTTTTTGCCAGCGGTTCACAGAGCAGGAATCGATCAAGTTGCTTCCCAATCCATTCTTATCATATTCTTCAATTCCTCCACGTCAGGTGCAACTTGAGCAGGGAGAAATCCACCAGGAGAGACGAGGCCGGTTTATTTTGAAAGAAATCAGAAAGGAGATCTGTGTTGGCTCTGACCCCCCAAGATTCTTTCAGCCCCAAAGAAAAATTAAGATATCCTCCAATTATAAGATTTGGGTGTGACAAAAAAGACTTTGCAAAAAAAGAGTTCCAGAACCGCTCCCAATCCAAAACAGATCCATAGACATTAAGAATAAGAAAAGGGATGGAAAGTTCGTTGGATTATAGTTCCACAACTTAAGACATTGTCCAACCCCCAAGAGGATATCTCTCGAAGTACCTTCGCGTTGAAACCCAGAGCCACCCCTCCCGAATGACCATTAGCATCAATGGCATGGAAACTCCAGCCTGGAAGTAGCTTAACAAGGCATCCTGTAACTTCTCCCCCCTTCCCCAAAGTTTCTTGGATCAGGATAATCTCAGGTTTATTGGTCCTGACCAGATCCTTCAGAGCTAGCTTTTTGGGTAGACTAGCTAGACCCCTGCAGTTGTAGGATAAGATGATCATCGAGAAACCTTAGGGGGTGACCGCTTTGCTCTAAGCACCCCTAGCAGAGACATCTGCTTCCCACCAACAATATCGATGACAGCCTTCATCTGTGCCTTCGACAGATTAGATTTTTCTTCCTCTTAGCTTCCTTGGGCCTCCTGACACCATGTCCAGCTCTAGACCTCCCACAACAAGCCCCTTCCCCTTTCTGGTGGCCAAAGGTCTAATATTTTAGGGGGGTTCAGGGCTCTAGACACTAGAAGGGATAGATGAGACAGCGTCCATGGGACTAGAGGTTAGCTTAGGAGTGGATGGAATAGCCATTATAACACTGTCAAAAGAAGCTAAACCCTTCCTCAGGTCCAACAGATCATACAAGAGCTGCCTAAGAGGGCCAGACTCATCACAACATGACTGGGATAAAGCAATAGATGAGAAAATGGAGAAGGAAGGGGATAGAAGCGGACTCGCCTGAGTCGCCCCTGCCATTTCAGAGACTGCTGAGGTTCCCAGGAAAGACATCGGGGTTGAGATAGCCTCACTAGCTGTACACCTAGGCTGTTCCTGTTCATCTTCCTCCGCTTGCTCTGGACCCAAACCACTGAAAGTTTTGCTTAAGATCGCTTTCCTTGATTTGAGCCCCTTCTTTGTGAGTGAACAACTCCTAATTTGCCTCCAGATTTTTTCCATTTCTCCTTTGTCTTCGGCGGCGACGGTATTCAAGAGAACACTCTCGGGCCAGATGTCCATATTTAGGACAATGATGGCATCTAAAAGGGATGTTTTCATAGTCCAGGGTCTGAATGAACTTTAAACCTCGATACTGCATGTTCATAACATCCGCCAAACCTTCTCTGGGATTTAAACTTACCAGGATACCGGCAACACTCCAATCATGAGTTCGTAGATATGATTTATCAATGTCGAGAAACTTCCCCAGAGTATTACCCATTGAAGTGAAGGCCAAGTCAGTCTAGAATTACATAGGGAGACCTGGTAATTTGACCCAGACTGGTGACTCCACCGTCTTTTCTTTCTGGGCATCAAACAGGGGTGTCGATCTTTTGAATAAGATTGGCCTCTTTCCAAAGCTCCAGTGCTTTTCCGGCACCCATTCGACATGATCCTTTTGTCCAAACTGAATGCAAAACCAACCTCTGTCCAGATTCTTGATCTCTTCTGACTGACCTAGAGCTTCTTTCCATTCTGATTGAGCCCAATCCTTGATGTAGTATACCGAGAACTTTCTTCCATGAACTCTGTCGACTAAGAAGGTTTCTGAGGTTTCCAATGCCTGATCTATACGAATATCCACTCCAAAAAAATAGCTAGGCCACTCCTCCTTCTTTCTTATAGGTTTGTACTTCTTCCTTTTCCCACCCACAACCTCCATCTAAGTTTCTCCCTCTCCTAGGTTATGATTAGCAGGAGCATCTACCTCTTCTGCCTCAAGCAGCTTAGTTCGCCTTCCAACAGGGTCACTATTGCCTTCATCCACCTCCCCATCCATCCTTTTTACCCCAAACTCAGAGGTTGAGGCCAGTCTTCACGCTTGTCCCTCTTCTTCGGATCCTTTCAGATCCCCTCCTACCTCTTCACTGGACAAAGACCTCGACAAGTTGGGGAGTAGCCCTTTCAGAATAGGATTTATTACATGCACCGTTTCATGAGCGCCTTTTTTCAAACCACCTTCTTCCACCACCTCGTCTAGTAAAACTAATTTCGTTGCGCTATTCGAAAAGAAGAGTTGGAAGTTTTTATCGAACACTTCATGACCCCAGCAAGTGAGAAGGTCTTCTAGTGCTAGTTCTATGTCCACTGACTCGCATTCATGAACCATCTCCCGCTCTAGACATCGACCTAGTTCCATTCAATGCTTTGTGATACCGAAAAACGATCCTCCGAGCAAAAACTTGAACCTTCTGACATGCACCTCCCTGTTCCCGTAAAAACTTTCTTTCTTTATGCAGCCGGTCTATCCATTAATGCAATGCGTTTAATGTCTTATGATGTGATGCTAAACAAATGCTATATTTGCTGTGAAGTGTGGCCATGACCTCAACAAGAAAATTGGTGCGGACCTGGTTTCCATGGCAGGAAAAAACCGAATCCTGCGATTTTCAAAATTCAAACCTCAGTTCTCTGGTTCTTCCCAAATAATTTTTCTACATAGATTCATGTTGACATTAAAATGAATCTAATTTAAAAAACAAATGTATGGAACTGTGTTTTTTATCATTACATAAAATATTACTTAATTTATATATTTTACTTAATAATAAATATATGTATTTTAAAAATAATTTATAATAAATGAGTTAAAAATAAAATAAAAACAGGAAATATGTTTTTAGTTATATAAATTAAATTTTATGCTATTTTGTGTTTTTAATTATTATGATGCTATTTTGTGTTTTTAAATTATTAGTGATAAATATTGATTCAACAATAATTTGGTGTAATTTATTTCTGAATTAATTTACGTAATCGTTTTCAGCATGACTATTTTTAATATTTAATTAAATAGAGAAATACAATATCTTTATTATTTATTTAGTATCGAGTCGTGGTATTTGTGTGTAAAATAACTTATTTAAAGGGTGAAATTAAACCAACCTAAATCCACCTTAATTCTTGATCTACTAGCTATAGAGAAGGATCAAATCCCTTGAAATGCAAAAATATTGAAGACTACTTAGTTTTGATAATAGTAAAATAATTAGGCCTCAAGGCGTTCCCTCTAGGAAGAACTCCCCTAGCTGCCACTCTCTACCGCTTTGCACCATC
The DNA here is from genome assembly GCA_000404065.3 of Pinus taeda. Classification (NCBI taxonomy): domain Eukaryota; kingdom Viridiplantae; phylum Streptophyta; class Pinopsida; order Pinales; family Pinaceae; genus Pinus; species Pinus taeda. Next base: position 32,079 of record APFE030423170.1, on the reverse strand, counting down.
GGATCCAATGATAGACGATTGTTACGTGGCGTTCTCTCTGGGAAGAACTCCCCCAGTTGCCACTCTCCACTCTTTTACAACGTCAGATCCAATGTTAAAGGATTCAAATTTCTTGCACCATTAGATCCCACTACTTTAACTGTCAACTAAATCTTGATTTGTGAAATAGTTTACCTTGTTAATCTTTATTATAACCTATGAACGTATTGTAAGTACTTAGCCACCAACTTTCCCCTCATATATGTTTCTTAATCGCTCTAGCCTATAGTCGAGATTTTTTCTTTTTTAAATGTTCTTTCACCAACTGTTTCCTCTATAATAGAGTTGAATAACAACAAGTCAAGATTTTTCTTTTGTAAATGTTCTTTCACCAACAGTTTCCTCTGTAATAGAGTTGAACAACAACAAGCTTGTATTTTCTTGAAATATGAAAACTCGTCTATACTAGAGCTTGCTAGATCTTCCTTATTGATAAGTGCTTGGTACCACATCTTTTCTCGTGCTCTCGTTTTTTTCCCCGTTTATTCATTATCCTTTTCAATTCGTATTCTCCCTTATTCCCTTGTTTTAGTTAGGAAAACTTGCAAGGAATTACATATTATTAGAGAGTGCTACATGTTGGAAATCCTGCAGAAAATGAAAATCTTGAAATACAAAATTTAAACAAGATAGACCAAATAAACAAACTGAATATTACTTGAAATTAAAAGGTAATCTTATTTTTATAGAAACAAAAAACATGTATATTGATAAGCTATATTTTGAGCAAATTTAATCAAAGTAAAACAAAAATTTGCATTTTTTTGGTTTTAAATGACTTTGGATTCTCTAAATATACATCAGAAAGACTCTTGAGTATCATGTCACGATCAATGCAGAGAATGTTGCATGTCATGTCACGGTCAATGCAAAAAATATTCATTATTATTCTACCATATCCAAAATCTTTGTTAACTTGGAATTTTATGTTGAAATTGTGAGACTATGGATTGCATTTATCGCTCTGTGGATGGATGAAATGTGATCCACAACCAACTTAATCAATCTAAATCTATGTCATATTTTGTGTTTTAACTTCCAAATGAATTAAAAACATACAAAATTTGTAGAAATGGTAAAGTCTTTACTGATTTAAAATCCTATCAACAAGCTACTCTCATGCTGAATCTTCCAATATTTTCTTCATACTTAAGAAGACTCTCATCCCCTGTGTTCTTGATTTTATAAAATCAATTCAACAAGATCACATAATGCCCCTAAGCATGATCTATTTCTAATATTTAATTAAATAGAGAATACAAATATCTATCATTGTTTTTGATATATTTTTCATTTTAATGATAATTTTAAATAAATATATTTTTCACAATTAACAAAATAAAATAATAATACTTTTTATGGTGCTAACAAAATAATTCTTATATAAATAAGAGAAAACTCACCAATATGATTTTTCTAGATTATTAAACCACTCCTGTATTAATTAATTATATTTAGATTTCAAATTCTCATTTTAATATTGTCAAAAATAAGTTCGATTTAAGGGTCTTAGTGGGGTTATAAGGGTGCATCATTCAATAAAAAATAAGTTTGATTATTGTGGTTTAAAACACAATTACATGCTTCAATGTTAAACTTCAAATAAAAAAAATATTTGTAGACGAAGGTAAGGTTATTAACAGTAGTATTTTATTATGTGATCATGAATAATCACAATTTTAGTCTTTATTTATTTATACATTATAATCGTTGTATTTGTTTGACTGATTTGACTATCTAGTTGATTGAGTTTCATGATCAATTAACTATTTACATTGTGAAACCATTTGGCTTAGTTCACTAGACTCTTCAATATTTCCCTCAACCTCAAAGTCTTTTTCATCCTAAAGATGGGGAATTTCTAGATTTGCAAAATTAAAATACAATCATGAGTTGTAGATTTGAATTTTGGTGGTATAATTACTTTGGCATATTTGGTTGATTGGTTAATGTGATGGAGTTAATGGACTTGAACCATTGTCATGAAAGAGATAAAGGTAGGGGATAATATTTAGAGGTGGGCTAATTTTTCATCTTTAAAAAAAAAATTGTATAGACTATTATAAAAGCATTAGAAATATAAATATTAATACAAAAATATTGCAACACATTTTACAATTTCAAAATCCCTTCAATTTTTCAATACAAATTCTACTTAATAGAAATTTCTTCGTTTTAACTAAATAGTCATTCTTCCTTTTATAACATAGAGGCATCATGTGTTGTGACTAAGTCTAGATTATATTTTTCTTGTATTTACAAGACTTGTGAGGGAATATCCCAAATATGATTTGAGGATATTATGGACTCCAATTATGCATGCCTTCTTTCTTGGAACCCATGTTTCCCATGATCGTGTAAGTCATCTTCAAATTTAAACAATGCAAACTATCAAACAAGGATTGTACCGAGTAATCGCTATCGTTTTTTTTGAGGTAGCAAAAATCCTCCAATTTTGAAAAGTGTTCATCGTATCAATTATAAACAATTTTTTAAAATCTTAGTGATTTCCTCGTTGATTTTGTAAAGTGTTGATATAACATCATCCCCTTTTTTTAGAGGGCTTATTTTTAACACTTTAAATTTTCTAATGTATTAAAGTGTGGATAACTATTTTTTAAATTGAACAATTTTTGAAGTAGTCTTAATGTACTTAATATCTATGGAGAAATTTGTATCCATCACATAATAAATTTTGCAAACCCAAAGATAATCTGATAAAATATGTGCATCTTTTACAAATATTATGATAAGCATCAACTATGCATAGTATAAAAAATAGTTTAAAAATTTGTGTTGACCCAAAAAATTTACAATTATTGATACTGGATTCTTCCATATTCATTTGGAAATGAGCTGGTCTATTAGAAATATATTACATTTTCTTTAGCTACACTGAAATTGCCAGTGTCAACTTTTGCAATCAAACTACGAACAACTTATCTAGTTTTTGGAATCAACCATGCAAGGTCATTGACCCAACCTACACCCAAATCAGTAAGCATTAAAAAAATTACAATCCTTTTTGTGTATGTAATTGCTTTCGGAAAACTTGTTTCAAGTCTATTAGTGCATCAGAAATTCCAAAATTTTACTATTGCCCTTCCATTTTACCTGTAGGTTGTTCAATTTCAAAAACAATTGTAGCTCAATCAAATCCAGAAATAATTGTTAAATTAGATTTTTTTCCCATGTTATTCATTGAAGGACAAGTGTCGATAATGCTTATAGCTCAATAGATATGTTTTAGGAGTCAGGCGAGGACCAAAACTAAATCTCTTTGTATCGAAAATAAGAGAATTTTGCTAACACAACCAAATCATTCAACAACTGTGTGTTGGATGATCTAGCCCCAATTCATGAGTGAGTTTCATGAAGAGCCTATGCCATCAATTGCAATGTACTTAATATCAACAGGGGAATTGTTGTCCATCACATAATAAATATTACAAACCCAAAGATAATTTGATAATGTATGTGCATCTATTATAGATATTATGATAAGCCTAAAATATGGTCCCTTTAACAAGTTTCTATTAAGCAATGCTAACAATAGGTTTGTGCTTAAGCTATGCTCATGAGCTTCAATTAAAATAATACAACTAATGTAGCCCAACTCTAAGCTTGTTGAACATAGTATAGGGAGTACAGATCAATCATAAAGATAATTTTAGCTATCGAGAAGCTACACCAACATAGTACTTTTCTAAAACATGTCTCTCCAATTAATACTATTATCTAAAATAGGGAGCTTATAGCTCGCTTCACTTTATCTATTCTCAATCACCTTAAAGAATCAAACAACTTATTTTCAAAGTATGGGTGATGCATAAATAAGGGTGTTCTGACAAGAACCTCTAAATCCCAAACATGATTCTCCATATACTGCTCAATCCCAGCTTCCCCTTTTCTTATTCTAGCTTGCACCTTGACACTCCTCCTCCTTGCACAAATTTAAACTATGAGGAACGAGGTAGTTGTTGCATATAGGAACATGTAGATGTGATAAGAAAAGTGTGATACTTTGTTCTAATTTTCTCTACAAATTTGATGGCAAGTGTGCTGTGAATGTTGACAATTTCATGGTTAATGTAGTATAAGCTAAATGAAAATTTACAGTCTTCTATACAAGATCAAGAAAGTTATGCCCATTAGCCAACACCACATAACAAGACAAGTTCATCAATTCCATAGTTTCTACCAAATCTCTCTCAGTGTTGGAGTTTTTTTCTTAATACATATGTTTTTAATGCTCTAGAAGTGATGAAAGCCACCACTGTTGCATATAGGAGCATTTAGACCTAATAAGAAAAGTGTCAAACTTTGTTATAATTTTCTCTACAATTGTGATGGAAATGTGCCATGAATGTTGGCAATTTCATGGTTAATGTAGTATAAGCTAAATTCAATTTTACTTTATTCTATACAAGATCAAGAAAGCTATGCCCAGTAGCCAACACCACAGATAAAGACATATTCACTAATTCCATAGTTGCTTCCAAATCGCGCTCAGTATTGGAGCTCTTTCCTCAATAGCCTTGCTTTTACTACTCTTGAAGTGATGTAAGGAAACATATTCTCAGGAGAAAAAATATTCATGCATGTTTAACTTCGACATATGCCTCATGATTTGTAAGTCTCAAGGAAGCAATATTGCAATAAGATTTTATTGTAGCATGGTCCTTGACTTTCGTTGATATTTTTTTGTCTTTCAATAGTTGTCAAAGAAACATTAATTAGTGCTATATGCTATTGCCTTACAGTGTTTCCTTTGCAACATCGAGTACAATTGCTAGTCATAGTTACTATAATGAAGAAGGAAAATTTTCTTGATTTCATATAAATGAAAAAAAAGAGGACACTTCATCTAGGGTTATTGGGTTGTAAAGACTTTGAATTCATATAGGGTTTTTGGGTTGTAAGTTTAAAGGAAGCAAGACTATGTAAAGGAGAAAGTTTAACCAAGAGTCTGATTACATTAAAATGATATATATATATATTATAATATATATATATATATATATAATATATATATATATATATATATATATATAATATATATATATATATAATATATATATATAAATATATATATCATTATTGAACAAGAATGTGATTGCATTAAAATGATATTAAATTAAGTAAAAAAATTATATTTCATTATATTTTTTTATTAAAATTAGAAGAGACGATCGAATAAATAAAAGATTGTCAAATTTTGTTATTTTACTTTTAGAATATTTTTCCTCTAAAAAAGAAATTAGTTTTTTTGGGCGTTAGGGTTAGAATAAAGTAACTAGTATCCATAAGTATATTCACTTAAGAGTTCACAAAGGTCCAATTTAATACAACAATATTCATAGAGAAAAAATATTAAGGTATTGTTCCACCTAAGCACCCAACATTTGAACCTAGGTGGAAATTTATAAGATACATATAAAAAAAATAAATAGAAAAATCATAATGATGATAAATTTTATCAAATATTAAGTTAGATCTAAGACTTTTGTGATCCATACTGTAAATAAATTTCATTCCATTAGGATTTGATCGCCTTTCGAACCAACTAATGTGGTTAATCCTTAGGATAAGGTGAAAAAATTAATCGATCTTCAATAATAAATAGCATGGATGCATCATTGCTCAAAGTTAGCTAGATGTTAGTGAATTGGTTATTAAGGTAAATAAAATAATATTATAAAATTGACTCTTAAGAATTATTTATTAAAATAGTACATATTTAGTTAAGAATAAATAGCATGGATGCATCATTGCCCACAGTCAGTGGTTGAAAACTAGCCGTTAGTAAATTAATTATTAACGTAAATAATATTCTAAAATTGGTAATTAGGAATTATTTATGAAAATATTATATATTTAGTTATATAATTATTTATTAAAATATTATATATTTAGTAAAACATTGTTTGATTGGATCATTTAAATAAGATAAGAGACTTCTAAAATCTCAAAACGGTAGTTATCAATTCTTAAAACTGCAAAAATTACACAATAAAATGAAATTTTCAAATGATTGAACTTATTTATAAACTCCTTCAGAATGAAGTAAAATCATTTCAATTTTAACACGTCCTTGTAATACAGACCTAACCTCTAGAATGGATTCCAAGGTTTCCTTGACTAGGGCTTCAGAAACTCCACTTCCTACAGAGATCTGAATGTCAGCATGATGCACAACTTCAAATCGTTTTCTTAGCTCCCTTGACTTTTAGTTTCAGACAGCAGCTTTAGAGTCTTGACATTTGTAGAATCTAAAGCTCTATGGTTTTTTCATATGTAAGCTTCTCATTAAATAAAGTAAATAAACTCCATGGAACAAGGTTGTACAACATTAATACATCATATAAACCCCAATTGACCAACGTTGTACCCGATGCACATTCGAGTGCCTGCATGGAAAACAGGATATTTGTTAACAGATTGGTTACAAAAACACCCTCATCATTAAGTCATATGATGAGCTTGAACTCCACACAGTCTCTGCCCTAGTGCCTTAAGACTCTAGGCATAGTAGCATTATTAATTTATTGCATCTTTATCTTAGCACGAATCACATGACTATGGATTCATTGCAAGGTTCAAAGAATAAATAAGAAACATGGTAAACCTTACATCGATGAAACGTGGAGAGTACATAGTGGAATAAAAAATCGCCTCATAAATGGGCTATGGGCTATTCAGCTCACAGTAGATATTTATAAATTACGTAGGGAACTCATGCAATTTTAAGCAGGGGCTTCCGTCACAAGCTTGCTACTTGCTATGTCTATTCGATTATCTTTGATAGCCAATTCCTGGTGAACCAGTGGGGAACGCAGCGCGAACCTACTCAGAACTTTCACACTCTCTCAGCCTCAACAACGACTTCCTCTCCTAACAATGACCTTAGTGTCCCTTCATTCCTTTGGCGAACCTCTGATGAACTTCCTGTGAACTTCAGATTAAAGCTCAAAGATAATTACGACCACAACAGACAATATAAATGCGTAAGGTATTCAAATGCGGAATGGTGTAATCATATTATTTCATAATAGACTTCAGAACTTTTACAGAGAGATTCTTTATCAAAGATTGACTATATTTGCATTTATTGGACTTTATGTTGTCTGCAAGGAACAAGCAATACCGAAGGCTACCTGGTGAAAGATAGGCTCTACCTCAGAATGGAACTAGACTCATAAACAGATTCAATGACCTCTAAAATGATTCAACCACTTTAGGTTCTCACCAGTGTCGAGCACTTTGATGCGCAGGCTCCCAAATCATATTAAATCTCTAAGACTCTCTAAGAGCCAATGCCTCCACAACGAGCTTTACCCTCATTATATAGGAAATGAGAGGGGACAAACATTACTGTAGGCCATTAGTGAACTGATCGAAAGGTGGAAGGAATCATTGCTTTCGGGTAACACCAGAGCGACATCTGCACAAAGATTCCAGTCTAGAAAAGAAAATATTATGGAAAAGATTTCATCTATCAAAGCCCACGAGAAAAGACTTAGCATTATTTACACAGTGGAAGCTTTAATATAGAAAAGCCCATGGGAAATCGGATCACAATTTAGTCCTTGTGACTGGACATTATTATTACACTATGGATGCTTTTACGGAAAGCCCATGTGAACCGTCAGAACACAATGAGTTCTGGAAATCTATTTCTTTTATACAATAATTCATTCCAGGCTTTTGTATATATCTTGCGGACGATCATAGGTTTACCCAAAACAATTTGATGTTTAACTTTAGTTAAAACTAACCACTTTAAATGTTCCCTCGTATATTTTTGGAGTGAATAGTTCATATTATGAAATTGTGACCATTCTTTGTCTGTCATTTCTTTGAAAGTTTTGTAGATGGAATGGAAACATTCTCCAATACCATGTTCATGGCACCAATCACAGTGTTTTCTAATGTATGATTCATGGTAAATAGGATCCATTGCAGTTCTATTTACACCATAGTCATGCCACCAATCTTAGAACCATTGGCATTGTTGATTTATTTGGGAGGCGCTTGTTGTGCTAAATTTTAGCTTTGTACAGTGAGTCTCTATCTTGTCATCTACATTAACAAAGTCCCACCAAAGTTGTTTGTAACCTGCAAAATCATACACAGTGTCATGAAAAATAATTTTTGGGTCATTTCTTGGCCATCGGGCACAAGGTTGGACTGGCCAATGTCCTTGTTAATTCCAGCGATCTCTTGTTCGGTAGATACAGAAGTATCTTTCATGTATGCCAATACTAGATCCTCCATGGTACCATATGCCAGCGATATCATGGAAATTTTGTTCCAGAGCTACTTGTGCAATTTCAGCATCTCTCCGTGCTTTTTCATATATCATGTCATGGATCCACTTGCTTCCTTTTGGATATACTTTTTGTTCTGGCACAAGGCGTTGGACATCTATATGTGGTTGTAAGTTGGCATCTAGTACTTTCGTCTGCCTGAGTTGCCATGTGGGTTTCCAATTTCTTTTGTACTCTTCCCAATCCTGATTGTTTGGCATAGTGCGTAGGACATCTTGTTTTTTATTTTGGTCCCACTTAGTGACTATCATCATAACATGATCTTGTGGCTCAAGATAGTCTCTACTGAGAAAATCGGGAAGATTATTATCTTTTCTCTTGATATGTTCAACTTTGAAATCAAATTTGGCGAAAAGTGCTTGCCACCTGGCAAACTTTGCTTCTCCAGCCTTTCTGATGTCTTTTGGCAAGACCTTCTGTAAAGCTGACGCATCAGTCCTTAACAAAAATGGTTTATTGATGTGATATACCTCAAACTTACTGATGCAATTCTCGGCTCCTTTAACTTTCTTTTCTATTGTGGAATAATTTTGTTCAGCTGGGTTCCACACTCCAAATGCAAACTGAACAATTTGTTCAGTATCTCCATTCTTCTGTTTAAAGATGCCTTACCATCCTATGTTGCTTGCATCTGTTTCCACAATTTTGAATGCAAGATCATTAGCAACATATAGAATTGGCAGTGTTTTTACCTTGGCCTTGATATTTTGTACTGCCTTAGTGTGGACTTTTTTCCATTCTGGGGGGATTTTCTTCAACCTTTTGTTTAGTATTCTTCTATCACTTGCACAGTCTTGATAGAAGTTACTGACATAATTGAGGCATCCTAAAAATCTTTGCAGCTAATTTTTGTCTATTATGACATCAGGGAATTTGTCTGCAAATTCCAATGCATGCTTCTGCAAGGAGATCTGTCCATTGGAGATTGTATGCCCCAAAAATTTGACAGTGGTCTGAAAGACCTCTATCTTATTCTTACTGATTACAAGTCCATTGTGCTTCACTAATTGCTTGAAAATATTTACATGTTTGAAGTGATCCTGAATATTCTTGGAAAATATTAACACATCATCTATATACATAATAAGCCAATCAAAATATGGCTTAAAAATCTTGTCCATTACCTTTTGCTGGTATGTTGAAAGTAGTTTTAAACTTATCCTTCTCTGCAATGGCGACTTGCCAGAATCCTGCCTTCAAGTCAAACTCAAAGAAGATTTTAGCTCCTGCTATTCTTTTGATCAAATAACCTTTGTGATGTATAGGATATGTGTAATCTACTAAAACTGAATTCAGAGGTCTGAAGTTTATTACTAACCTTGGAATTCCTCTGATTTGTTCTGTTCTCTTCTTGAAATAGAATCCATAACAGTTCCAAGGACTGTCTGATTCTCTAACAAGTTTTCTGTCCAAGAGCTGCTTGATCTCCTTTTCGCAGAGATCTCTGTATTCTTTATTCATAGGGATTTCTTGGCTCTTACAAGGTTTATCAACATAACCTTCTTTGTAAGGGAGCTCAACTGTATGTTTCTTCCTATTCCAAAATGCATTAGGCTCTTCAGAACAACACTCTTCTTCAATTTGCTTCCATAAGTCCTCAATTTTTATTTTTCACCTGAGGATGTTTTAGTTGCTCTTCAATTCTGAGAGTGGATTTCAAATCTTTTAGATCTAACAATCTAGCTTCGGCCTTGTCCAAATTTTGCATAGCTTGGACCATCGTGGAGACTCTTCGATTGGAGATGTATGGCAATTCAATCCTTTTTCTTGTTCCTCTAGATGTGGGGACCGATATAAAGTAATCGGCTTTTCCACCCTTTAGCCTTAGTGAGCGATGAGGCTCTACCGCTGTAAAAAGACATTTCCAAGGATACATCAATAGGAATATCTACAATTACAAATTTTAAATTAATGCAGTGATGTTCAAAGCATAGAGATGCTTTGGGTATTTCAAACTTGAGCATTTTATTGCCTAGACCCACCACTTTTCTTACTGCAGCAAACCAATACTTTGCTGGAATGGTATTTATATTGAGAATGTTTATATCTGCTCCTGAATCAAGAAGTGCCATTAGTTCAAACATTTGTCCTTTAATGCATAAATTAATTTTGACATGATGTTGCTGATAAGAGATTTTCATAATCCTCATCTGTTTAAATAAAAAATTTGGATCTTTAAATCCTTCAGCAACCTCAAGTTCTTGTTTTCTGCTATATTGAGTAGTATCCCATGGCTAATCTTCTTCTTTTTATTCTTCTTTGGTAACCATTTTTTTTACCCTTTTTCAACCCTGCAATCTGGAACTTCATAGTAGAGATTTCTGACTTGATATTGTGAATCTCGTGACTCACTTCTCCCAAGGTGAGAGATCTCATCCTGTCACGTTTCTCTTGGTGCCTTTGAAATGATTTAGTGTTCCTTTCAAATGAGGCATCAATAAACAGAGATTTCTTACCTGAATCTTTTGAAGCTCTGGATTTGAGCTAGTCCATGAATGCTTCAGTCAGGTGGTTCTTCATTTCTCCTTCTTCCATGGCTCGGATCTGAGATAATTTTTTTATCTCATCTTCTTCAGTAGTGGCCATTAGTACTTTCTCTTTTTGGGGCTTAAAGTTTTCCCCTTCTTCACTGGAGTCATCATAAAAATCTGAATCTGAATCATATTGAATTTGGCAGGCACATTCATCGGATTCAGAACAAAAGCATTTTGAAGTATCAGAATCTGAACATTGCTGGATGTGAGCTTGTATTTGTTCTGCAGAAGAAGAACTGAAAGAATCATAAGATGATTCTTCAATCTGGTGCTGTTGAGCTACTTTTCTAATTACAACATTGGGACAACGTTCTGTCCTATGAGTATGGGAACCACATTTCATGCACTGCATTGGTCCCTTGCTTTCTTGCTTCACTTGTTTTCCTTTCTGAACAAAGGCTTGAGATTTCTTGCCTCTGTTTTTCTTCAAATCTTCACCTTCTGGACATCTAGAAGAAGTATGCCCATTCTGACCACATAGCCAACATGTAAGGCTATTCCATTTTTCTTGCTTTGAAGTGTGCAGATGAATATCTGAAGGATTGTAATAATGCATTTGCAGAACATATTTATAATATCCCTTTTTTATTCTATAGGTTTGGCCTCGAGATTGCTTGGGATGTTTCCTTCTGTCCTTTGGATAATTTCTATGATTTTTGTAGAATGTTTCTTTGAATTCTCTTTTTGCTTTCTTCTTTGCTTTTCTCCTTTTTACCAAAGGATCATCTGCTATAAGTCCATATCTACTGCAAATGGACTTCTTGTCTGGAAGTTTGGAAATTTTTTCCAGAGATTTATTGACTTTGGAGATGGTACAAAGACTTACCAGTGTCTTTGTAATATGTGCATATATTTCTCCCAATGTATAAGATTCAAATGGCAATTGAAAGACTTCTTGTAATCTGATATAGTCTACGAACTTAGATGGCAGTGCTGCAAGATAAACTTGTTTCCACAACAAGTTCTTTGAATATTTTACTTCACAAATCCGCTGCATCCAATCTCTGTGGAAGTCTTCAAACTGAGACATTTTATGTCATTTCAGATTGATAAGAATCACTTCATTTTTATTTGCAATTTTTGTCTCACTGCCACACCAGTGTTCAAGGATCATTGATGTTAATGCTCCTATCATATTACTGATAGTGGTTCCATTTGGATTATGTATAACATCTCCATTTTCATCTTTGAGTACTTCTGTTTCCATTGTTGCTATGAGTTTTGGAGATGGCTCTATTTCCCACCACCTGAGGAGTGTGCCTGTAAAGCACTGTATGATTGTTCTGCAAGCATCAATCTCACTTTTTCCTCTTAGACACATAAGCTTATATTCGGTATACATCATGTCTATGAGCTGTCTGATTTGACCAATGCTCATTTTATCAACGTTCCATTCTCTGTGAGATTCTGGAAAAAATGTATGAGCTTCAGGGAGCTTACCTTTGCCTTCAATGTCAGGTGCTGGATACTTGTTGAACCTATGCTCAAGAGGTTTGTAAATGGGAAAGATCTGGGTGTCAGAATCTTTCTACTCTTTTTTTCTTCTTCTTCATCCTTAAATAAGGATGCAATGGTTATTTTATCAGTAGCCTCAAATTCTGAAGATGTGACTACCTCCTTGGGGAATAATGCTGGGAACCTATTAACAAGTTTAACAGGATCCTGCATCTTTATATTTCTTTTCAAAAGAAAGGAGTTAGGAACTGGTTTCTCTATTTTTGACAGATTCATCTTTCCTACTTTATTGGTCTAGCCAGTTATAAGAGTTTTAGTTGTATCCAGATGATCAACTAATTTATCTTCTACCCCTTCTATCTTTGATAAGGTTTCTCTGGCATATGTACGAATAACAATAGAATCATACTGTACATTATTCAAACATTTATTTACTTCATTTATTGATACTTGGATAGTATCAAAGTGATCTTTCACTTCTGTTGCTTTGTCTATGTTAATTTCTAAGCCTTTCATTGTTGTGTTTGTCCAATTCAGCTATTCACTTGCCTTTTGTATTCTGCCATCAATGGCTAAGGCAGTATCATCTTTCAGCACAAGTGGGATAGCTTTAGTTGCATTCTGGTTTTCTCCAATAACAATTCCTTTATAGGGAGGAAATGTTGATGAAGTTTCTACTTTGCTTCCATCTAATGCAGTCCAGGCATACTTATTAGCTAAAGTAGTTGATGATGAACCAGTGAAAACATTTATCGGAGAAACATTATCTTTCCAGGAATAGAAAGATATCCATGAATTATTAACTTCCGTGTAATGCTTCCAATCTTCAGCTAATTGCTTTTTCTCTTATGGAGTATAAGTCTTGTCAAATTCTTCTGCTTGGGGATTGGTGAATAAATCCCAATTAAGCATTGCTTTCATCCATTTGGCACTTATTTCATAATTTAAACATCCATCCATAAGAGAAAAGAATTTGTGTATTTCCATTACAACAGGCTTTTTGCAATTTGGAGGGATTGGACCAAATCGACATGCAGGGATAAGGCCATTTTCTTGCTCTATATGACCTAGACCATATCTAGGCTTGGTTGGTCTCGTTAGACACATCATTTCAGTTAATCTTGGATCTTCTCCTTCCAACGTAGCAATCTCATGCATCATAAGGACATGGTCAGACTCTTGATCATGAGGGAAAGGAATGTCTGAACATTTAGGATTGGGGCATGGATTTACAGAGGTTGATGGAGGAGCTATGCCAAATCTGGGATTATGATTTGCATGAATTGCAGTTTCAGCAAGCATAAGTAGATTGATAATATTTTGGCATTCTAAACATTTAACTTCTAAGGAGGCGAAGTTAACAATCTGTGCAAATTCAAAAAGGGAAATATGTTTACAGGAGGAAGAATGGGAACATGCAGTATCTGTAGTAGAAGGATCTCTATAATATTTAGACTTCTTACAGGCTAGTTCAATACCTCAGCGGTCTATAGTAGATCTTCTAGGAAAGGATATGACTGCAAAAGATAGATTTTTTGTGATATCGGCTGAGGTAATTCTTTTTGGAATGAGAGGCTTAGCATTATTTACTACCCAGTGTTCGGGGAAAGTCAAGTCTTCCCAATGAATTGTTTGATGCTCAATTTTCTGATTTTTAGCATCAGCCATTATAACAACACTAGACTTGGAGTCACGACTGGGTGTGTGGTGGATGGATGGCCATAAAGTATTGGTATGGAAAAAACAACCTTTTTTCTGTATGGCAATATTATTTCTCTTTTGATGCATATTGAAACCAGTAGTTTGGATTTGGAGCTGTAATATCTGGTCATTAGTTTCATCAAAAACATAGATAGAGAAATTTGGAAAACAGTCAAAATAGACTGGGCCATGCAAAAGTGGAGCAACAATTCCGCCAAACAAGGAATCAGTATACTTGTTGTGTGTGAGATCACGAACAGTAGCTAACACAAAAGTATTTAACCCTTGATGTGTTAAAGGGTTGATTCCTACTCTTATGCATCCTAAATGCAGATATTTAGTATTTAATCTATTGGCCTCTGCTTGCAAAGCTTTTGGATCTAGCAAGGAGATTGTTTGGATATTATCAGAGTTCTCTTGTATTTGGCTAACAGACTCTTTTATGCTGATTCTACTGACAGCCTTTAATGAAATACAGCTATATCATTATAGACTTCTGAGGGAGCTATGGCAGGTAATTGCCAACGTGAAGATGGCTGACTTTCTTCATATTCAAGCTCAGCTTGATTTAAGACACGACTTGAACTTGAAGCAAACATATCTCTCAATGGATTTTCTTCAGCCAAAGATTCTCTATCTTCTAATTCTCGGAAAGAAATAGATTTTTGGAATGAATCCATTCTATATGAGTTTTAAGAATAGAATACCAACCTTATGAACCAGATGTTACTGGCTCTAATACCAATTTTAAGCAGGGGCTTCTGTCATAAGCTTGCTACTTGCTGTGTCTATTTGATTATCTTTGATAGCAAATTCCTAGTGAACCAGTGGTGAACTCAGCGCGAACCTACTCAGAACTTTGACGCTCTCTCGGCCTAGACAACGACTTCCTCGCCTAACAATGGCCTTGGTGTCCTTTCGTTATGTTGTGGTAGTAGTTATCTTTGAGCTTTCATCCAAAGTTCACAGGAAGTTCATCAGAGGTTCACCAAAGGAACGAAGGGACGCCAAGGCCGTTGTTAGGTGAGGAAGTCGTTGTTGAGGCTGAGAGAGAGTGAAAGTTTTGAGTAGGTTCACGTTGAGTTCATCATTGGTTCACCAGGAATTGGTTATCAGAGATAAAATCGAATAAACACAACAAGTAGCTAGCTTGTGATAGAAGCCCCTGCTTAAAATTGGTATCAGAGCCAGTAACATCTGGTTCATAAGGTCGGTATTCTATTCTGAAAACTCATATAGAATGTATTCGTTCTAGAAATCTGTTTCTTTTCGAGAATTAGAAGAGAGAGAATCTTGGTTGAAGAAAATCCACTAAGAGATATGTTTGCTTCAAGTTCAAGTTGTGTCTTAAATCAAGTTGAGATTGAATATGAAGAAAGTCAGCCATCTGCCCATTGGGAATTACCTGCCATAGCTCCCTCAGAAGTCTATAATGATATATCTATATTTCATTTAAAGGATGTCAGTAGAATTAGCATAAAAGAGTCTGTTAGCCAAATACAAGAGAATTCTGATAATATCCAGACCATCCCCTTACTAGATCCAAAATCTTTGCAAGTAGAGGCCAAAATATTAAATACTAAATATCTGCATTTAGGATGCATAAGAGTAGGAATAAACCCTTTAACACATCAAGGGTTAAATATTTTTGTGTTAGTTGTTGTTCGTGATCTCACACACAACAAGTATACTGATTCCTTGATTGGAAGAAATGTTGCTCCACTTTCGCATGGCCCAATATATTTTGATTGTTTTCCAAATTTCTCTATATATGTTTTTGATGAAACTATTGACCAAATATTACAGCTCCAAATCCAAACCACTGGTTTCAATATGCATCAAAAGAGAAATAATATTGCCATACAGACAAAAGGTTGTTTTTGCCATATCAATACTTTATGGCAAACCATCTGCCACACACCTAGTCGTGACTCCAAGTCTACTGTTGTTATAATGGCTGATGCTAAAAATTAAAAAATTGAGCATAAAACAATTCGTTGGAAGACTTGACTTTCCCCAAACGTTGGGTAGTAAATAATCCTAAGCCTCTCATTCCAAAAAGAATTACCTCAGCCGATATCACTGAAAATATATCTTCTGCAGTTATATCATTTCCCAGAAGATCTACTATAGACCACCGAGGTATTGAACTAGCCTGTAAAAAGTCTAAATATTACAAAGATCCTTCTACTGTAGATACTGCATCTTCCAGTTCTTCCTCCTGTAAACATATTTCCCTTTTTGAATTTACATAGATTGTTAACTTCGCGTCCTTAGAAGTTAAATGTTTAGAATGCCAAAATATTATCAAACTACTTATGCTTGATGAAACTACAATTTATGCAAATCATAATCCCAGATCTGGCATAGCTCCTCCATCAACCTCTGTAAATCCATGCCCCAATCCTAAATATTCAGAAATTCCTTTCCCTCATGATCAAGAGTCTGACCATGTCCTTATGATGCATGAGATTGTTACATTGGACGGAGAAGATCCAAGATTAACTAAAATGATGTGTCTGATGAGACCAACCAAGCCTAGATATGGTCTAGGTCATCTAGAGCAAGCAAATGGCCTTATCCTTGCATGTCGATTTGGTCCAGTCCCTCCAAATTGCAAAAATCCTGATGTAATGGAAATGCATAAATTCTTTTCTCTTATGGATGGATGTTTAAAATCTGAAATAAGTGCCAAATGGATGAAAGCAATGCTTAATTGGGATTTATTCACCAATCCCCAAGCAGAAGAATTTGACAAGACTTATATTCCACAAGTGAAAAAGCAATTAAGTGAAGATTGAGAGCATTACATATAAGTTAATAATTCATGGATATATTTCTATTCCTGGAAATATAATGTTTCTCCGATAAATGTTTTCACTAGTTCATCATCAACTACTTTAGCTAATAAGCATGCCTGGACTGCATTAGATGGAAGCAAAGTAGAAACTTCATCAACATTTCCTCCCTTTAAAGGAATTGTTATTGGAGAAAACCATAATGCAGCTAAAGCTATCCCACTTGTGTAGAAATATGATAATGCCTTAGCCATTGATGGCAGAATATAGAAGGCAAGTGAACAGCTAAATTGGACAAACAATGAAAGGCTTAGAAATTAACATAGCCAAAGCAGCAGAAGTGAAAGATCACTTCGATACTGTCCAAGTATCAATAAATGAAGTAAATAAATGTTTGAATAATGTACAATATGATTCTACTATTATTCGTACATATGCCAGAGAAACCTTATCAAAGATAGAAGGGGTAGAAGATAAATTAGCTGATCATTTGGATACAACTAAAAATATTATAACTAGCTTGACCAATAAAGTAGAAAAGATGAATCTATCAAAAACAGAGAAACCAGCTCCTAACTCCTTTCTTTTCAAAGGAAATATAAAGATGCAAGATCCTGTCAAGCCTGTTAATAGGTTCCCAGCATTATTCCCCAAGGAGGTAGCCACATCTTTAGAATCTGAGGCTACTGAGAAAATAACCATTGCATCCTTATTTAAAGATGAAGAAGAAGAGAAAAAAGAGCAGAAAGATTCTGACACCCAGATCTTCCCCATTTACGAACCTCTTGAGCATAGTTTTGCAAGTATCCAGCACCTGACATTGAAGGCAAAGGTAAGCTCCCTGAAGCTCATACCCTTTTCTCCAGAATCTCACAGAGAATGGAACGTTGATAACATGAGCATTGGTCAAATCAGACAGCTCATAGACATGATGTATACTGAATATAAGCTTATGTGTCTAAGAGGAAAAAGTGAGATTGATGCTTGCAAAACAATCATATAATGCCGTACAGGCACACTCCTTAGGTGGTGGGAAACAGATTCATCTCAAAAACTCATAGCAACAATGGAAGCAGAAGTACTCAAAGATGAAAATGGAGATGTTATACATAATCCAGATGGCACCACTATCAGTAATATGATAGGAGAATTAACATCAATGACCCTTGAACACTGGTGTGGCAGTGAGACAAAAATTGCAAATAAAAATGAAGTGATTCTTATGAATATGAAATGCCATAAAATGTCTCAGTTTGAATACTTCCACAGAGATTGGATGCAGCGGATTTATGAAGTAAAAGATTCAAAGAACTTGTTATGGAAACAAGTTTATCTTGCAACACTGCCATCCAGGTTCGTAGACAATATCATATTACAAGAAGTCTTTCAATTTCCATTTGAACCTTATACATGGGGAGAAATATATGCTCATATTAAAAAGACACTAGTAAGTCTTTATACTAGCTACAAAGTAATTAAATCTCTGGAAAAACTATCCAGACTTCCAGACAAGAAGTCCATTTGCAGTAGATATGGACTTATAGCAGATGATCCTTTGGTAAAAAGGAGAAAAGCAAAGAAGATCACAAAAAGAGAATTCAAAGAAACATTCTACAAAAATCATAGAAATTATCCAAAGGACAGAAGGAAACATCCCAAGAAATCCTGAGTCCAAACCTCCAGAAGATAAAAGGGATATTATAAATATGTCCCGCAAATGCATTATTACAGTCCTTCAAATATTCATCTACACACTTCAAGGAAAGAAGAATGGAATAGCCTTACATGTTGGCTATGTGATCAGAATGGACATACCTCTTATAGATGTCCAGAAGGTGAAGATTTGAAGAAAAAAAGAGGCAAGAAATCTCAAGCCTTTGTTCAGAAAGGAAAACAAGTGAAGCAAGAAAGAAAAGGACCAATGCAGTGAATGAAATGTGGTTCCCATACTCATAAGATAGAACGTTGTCCCAATGTTGTAATCAGAGAAATAGCTCAGCAGCACCAGATTGAAGAATCATCTTATGATTCTTTCAGTTCTTCTTCTGCAAAAGAAATACAAGCTCACATCCAGCAATGTTCAGATTTTGATGCTTTAGAATGCTTTTGTTCTGAATCTGATGAATGTGCCTGCCAAATTCAATATGATTCAGATTCAGAATTTTATGATGACTCCAGTGAATAAGGGGAAAACTTTAAGCCCCAAAAAGAGAAAGTACTAATGGCCGCAACTGAAGAAGATGAGATAAAAAACTTCTCAGATCCGAGCCATGGAAGAAGGAGAAATGAAGAACCGCCTGACTGAAGCATTCATGGACCAGCTCAAATCCAGAGCTTCAAAAGATTCAGGTAAGAAATCTCTGTTTATTGATGCCTCATTTGGAAGGAACACTAAATAATTTCAAAGGCACCAAGAGAAACCTGATAGGATGAGATCTCTCACCTTGGGAGAAGTGAGTCGCGAGATTCACAATATCAAGTCAGAAATATCTGCTATGAAGTCCCAAATTGTAGAGTTGAAAAGGGTAGACAAATGGTTACAAAACAAAAAGAGAAAGATGAAGATCAGCCATGGGATACTACTCAATACAGCAGCAAACAAGAACTTGAGGTTGCTGAAGGATTTAAAGATCCAAATTTTGGATTTAAATAGATTAGGATTATGATGATCTCTTACCAGCAGCATCATGTCAAAATTAATATCGGCATTAAAGGAGAAATGTTCAAACTAATGGAACTTCTTGATTCAGGAGTAGATATAAACATTCTCAATATAAATACCATTCCAGTAAAGTATTGGGATGATGCAGAAAGAAAAGTGGTGGGTCTAGGCAATAAAATGCTTAAGTTTGAAGTACCCAAAGCATCTCTATGCTTTGAACATCACTGCATTAATTTAAAATTTGCAATTGCATATTTTCCTGTTGATTGTATCCTTGGAAATGTCTTTTTAGCAGTGGTAGAGCCTCATGGATCACTAAGTCTAAAGGGTGGAAAAGTTGGTTACTTTATATCGATCCCCACGTCTAGAGGAAGAAGAAAAAGGATTGAATTGCCATACATTTCCAATCCAAGAGTTTCCACAATGGTCCAAACTATGCAAAATTTGGACAAGGCCGAAGCTAGATTGTCAGATCTAAAAGATCTGAAATCCACTCTCAGAATCGAAGAGCAACTAAAACATCCTCAGGTGAAAAATAAAATTGAGGACTTAAAGAAGCAAATTGAAGAAGAGTGTTGTTCTGAAGAGCCTAATGCATTTTGGCATAGGAAGAAGCATACAGTTGAGCTCCCTTACAATGAAGGTTATGTTGATAAACCTTGTAAGAGCCGAGCGATCCCTATGAATAAAGAATATAGAGATCTCTGTGAAAAAGAGATCAAGCAGCTCTTGGACAGAAAATTTATTAGAGAATGAGATAGTCCTTGGAACTGTTATGGATTCTACGTCAAGAAGAGAACAAAACAAATCAAAGGAATTCCAAGGTTAGTAATAAACTTCAAACCTCTGAATTCAGTTTTAGCAGATGACACATATACTATACCTCACAAAGGTGATTTGATCAGAAGAATACCAGGAGCTAAAATCCTCTCTAAGTTTGACATGAAGGCAGGATTTTGGCAAGTCGCCATTGCAGAGAAGGATAAGTTTAAAACTGCTTTCAGAATACCAGCAGGCCACTACGAGTGGAACGTGATGCCTTTTGGACTAAAGAATGCTCCATCCAAGTTTCAGAAGGTAATGGATAAGATTTTTAAGCCATATTTTGATTGGCTTATTGTGTATATAGATGATGTGTTAATATTTTCCAAGAATATTCAGGATCACTTCAAACATGTAAATATTTTCAAACAATTAGTGAAGCACAATGGACTTGTACTCAGTAAGAAGAATATAGAGGTCTTTCAGACCACTGTCAAATTTTTGGGGCATACAATCTCCAATGGACAGATCTCCTTGCAGAAGCATGCATTGGAATTTGTAGACAAATTC
The DNA here is from genome assembly GCA_000404065.3 of Pinus taeda. Classification (NCBI taxonomy): domain Eukaryota; kingdom Viridiplantae; phylum Streptophyta; class Pinopsida; order Pinales; family Pinaceae; genus Pinus; species Pinus taeda. Next base: position 11,228 of record APFE030423170.1, on the reverse strand, counting down.
CTTGATGGCATAATAGACAAAAATTAGCTGCAAATATTTTTAGGATGCCTCAATTATGTCAGTAACTTCTATCAATACTGTGCAAGTGATAGAAGAATACTAAACAAAAGGTTGAGGAAAAATCCCCTAGAATGGACAGAAGCCCACACTAAGGCAGTACAAAATATCAAGGCCAAGGTAAAAACACTACCAATTCTATATGTTACTGATGATCTTACATTCAAAATTCTGGAAACAGATGCAAGCAACATAGGATGGGGAGGCATCTTGAAATAGAAGATTGGAGATACTGAACAAATTGTTCAGTTTGCATCTGGAGTGTGGAACCCAGCTGAAAAAAATTATTCCACAATAGAAAAGGAAGTTAAAGGAGCCTGTAATTGCATCAGTAAGCTTGAGGTATATCTTATCAATAAACCATTTTTGTTAAGGATTGATGCATCAACTTTACAGAAGGTCTTGACGAAAGACATCAAAAGGGCTAGAGAAGCAAAGTTTGCCAGGTGGTAAGCACTTTTCGCCAACTTTGATTTCAAAGTTGAGCATATCAAGGGAAAAGATAATAATCTTTTGGATTTTCTCAAGAGAGAATATCTTCAGCCACAAGATCATGTTATGATGATAGTCACTAAGTGGGACCAAAATCAAAAGCAAGAGGTCCTACACATTATCTCAGACAATCAGGACTGGGAATAGTACAAAAGAAAGAGGAAACCCACATGGCAAATCAGGCAGATGAAAGTACTGGATGCCAACTTACAAACACATACAGATGTCCAGCACCTTGTGCCAAAGTGAAAAGTATATCCAAAAGGAAGCAAGTGGATCCATGACATGATATATGAAAAAGCACGGAGAGATGCCAGAATTGCACAAGTAGCTCTGGAACAAAATTTCCATGATATTGCTGGCATATGGTACCATGGAGGATCTAGTACTGGCATACATGAAAGATACTTCTGTATCTATCGAACAAGAGATATCTCGAATGAACAAGGACATTGTCTAGTCCAACCTTGTGCTCGATGGCTAAGAAATGACCCAAAAATTATTTTTCCTCACACTGTGTATGATTTTTTAGGTTACAAACAACTTTGGTGGGACTTTCTTAATGTAGATGACAAGATAGAGACTCACTATACAAAGCTAAAATTTAGCACAACAGGCGCCTCCCAGAAGAATCAACAGTGCCAATGGTTCTGATATTGGTGGCGTGACTATGGTGTAAATAGAACTTCAATGGATCCTGTTTACCATGAATCATACCTTAGAAAACACTGCGATTGGTGCCATGAACATGGAATTCAAGAATGTTTCCATTCCATCTAAAAAAATGTCAAAGAAATGACAGGCAAGGAATGGTCGTCATTTCATAATATAAACTATTCACTCCAAGAATATATGAGGGAGCATTTAGAGTGGTTAGTTTTAACTAAAGTTCAACATCAAATTGTTTTGGGTAAATCTATGATCGTTCACAGGATATATACAAAAGTCTGGGATGAATTATTGTATAAAAGAAATAGATTTCCAACACTCGCTGTGTTCTGATGGTTCACATGGGCTTTCCGTAAAAACATCCATAGTGTAATAATGATGCCCAGTCACAAGGACTAAATTGTGATCAGATTTCTTGTGGACTTTGCTATACTAAAGCTTCCACTATGTAAATAATGCTAAGTCTTTTCTCATGGGCTTTGATAGATGAAAAAGAATCCACTTTGTTTTGTCAGAAATCTTTTCCGTAATATTTGCTTTTCCAGACTGGAATCTTTGTGCGGATGTCGCTCTGGCGTTACCCGAAAGCAATGATTCCTTCCACCTTTCAATTAGTTCATTGATGGCCTACAGTAATGTTTGTCCCCTCTCACTTCCTATATAATGAGGGTAAGGCTCATTGTGGAGGCATCGGGTCTTAGAGAGTCAGTGTGATTTGGGAGCCTGCGCAGTAGTATGCTGAGCACTGGTGAGAACCTAAAGTGGTCGAATCATTTTAGAAGTCGTCGAGTCTGTTTATGAGTCTAGTTTTATTCTGAGGCAAAGCCTATCTCTCACCAGGTAGCCTTCGATATTGCTTGTTCCTTGCAAACACCATAAAGTCTGATAAATGCGAAGATAGTTAATCTCGGATAAATAATCTCTCTGTAAAAGTTCTAAAGTCTATTATGAAATAATATGAGTACACCATTCCGCATTTGAATACATTGCGCATTTATATTGTGTGCTGAGGTAGTAGTTATCTTTTAGCTTTCATCTGAAGTTCACAGGAATTTGATCAGAGGTTCGCCAAAGGAATGAAGAGACACCAAGGCCTTTGTTAGGTGAGGAAGTCGTTGTTGAGGCCGAGAGAGCGTGAAAGTTTTGAGTAGGTTCGTGTTGAGTTCACCACTGGTTCACCAGGAATTGGCTATCAGAGATAATCAAATAAACACAGCAAGTAGCAAGCTTGTGATAGAAGCCCCTACTTAAAATTGGTATCAGAGCCAGTAACGTCTGGTTCATAAGGTCGGTATTCTATTCTTAAAACTAATATAGAATGGATTCATTCTGGAAATTTGTTTCTTTTCGAGAATTAGAAGAGAAAGAACCTTTGGCTGAAGAAAATCCACTGAGAGATATGTTTTCTTCAAGTTAAAGTCGTGTCTTAAATCAAGCTGAGGCTGAATATGAAGAAATTTAGCCATCTGCCCGTTGGGGATTACCTGCCATAGCTCCCTCAGAAGTCTATAATGATATATCTGTATTTCATTTAAAGGTTGTCAGTAGAATTAGCATAAAAGAGTCTGTTAGCCAAATACAATAGAACTCTGATAATATCCAGACCATCCCCTTGCTAGATCCAAAAGCTTTGCAAGCAGAGGCCAAAAGATTAAATACTAAATATCTAGATTTACGATGCATAAGAGTAGGAATCAGCTCTTTAACACATCAAGGGTTAAATACTATTGTGTTAGCTGATGTTCGTGATCTCACACACATCAAGTATATTGATTCCTTGTTTGGCAGAATTGTTGCTCCACTTTCACATGGCCCAGTGTATTTTGACTGTTTTCCAAATTTCTCTATCTATTTTTTTTATGAAACTATTGACCAGATATTATAGCTCCAAATCCAAACCACTGGTTTCAATATGCATCAAAAGAGAAATAATATTTCCATATAGACAAAAGGTTGTTTTCACCATACCAATACTTTATGGCCAGCCATCCGCCACACACCCAGTCGTGACTCCAAGTCTACTGTTGTTATAATGACTGATGCTAAAAATCAAAAAATTGAGCATCAAACAATTCGTTGGGAAGACTTGACTTTCCTCAAACACTGAGTAGTAAATAATCCTAAGCCTCTCATTCCAAAAAGAATTACCTCAGCCGATATCATAGAAAATCTATCTTCTGCAGTCATATCCTTTCCTAGAAGATCTACTATAGACCTAGCTTGTAAAAAGTCTAAATATTACAGAGATCCTTCTACTGTAGATACTGCATCTTCGAGTTCTTCCTCCTATAAACATATTTCCCTTTTTGAATTTGCACAGATTGTTAACTTCGCCTCCTTAGAAGTTAAATGTTTAGAATGCCAAAATATTATCAATCTACTTATGCGTGCTGAAATTGCAATTCATACAAATCATAATCCCCGATCTGGCATAGCTCCTCCATCAACCTCAGTAAATCCATGCCCCAATCCTAAATGTTCAGACATTCCTTTCCCTCATGATCAAGAGTCTGACCATGTCCTTATGATGCATGAGATTGTTACTTTGGAAGGAGAAGATCCAAGATTAACTGAAATGATGTGTTTGATGAGACCAGCCAAGCCTAGATATGGTCTAGGTCATCTAGAGCAAGCAAATGGCCTTATCCCTGCATGTCGATTTGGTCCAGTCCCTCCAAATTGCAAAAAGCCTGCTGTAACGGAAATGAACAAATCCTTTTCTCTTATGGATGGATGTTTAAAGTCCGAAATAAGTGCCAAATGGATGAAAGAAATGCTTAATTGGGATTTATTCACCAATCCCCAAGCAGAAGAATTGGAAAAGACTTATACTCCACAAGAGAAAAAGCAATTAAGTGAAGATTGGAAGCATTACATGGAAGTTAATAATTCATGGATATCTTTATATTCCTGGAAAGATAATGTTTCTCCGATAAATGTTTTCACTTGTTCATCATCAACTACTTTAGCTAATAAGTATGCATGGACTGCATTAGATGGAAGAAAAGTAGAAACTTCATTAACATTTCCTCCCTTTAAAGGAATTGTTATTGGAGAAAACCAGAATGTAGCTAAAGCTATCCCACTTGTGTAGAAAGATGATAATGCCTTAGCCATTGATTGTAGAATACAGAAGGCAAGTGAACAACTGAATTGGACAAACACAACAATGAAAGGCTTAGAAATTAACATAGCCAAAGCAGCAGAAGTGAAAGATCACTTTGATACTGTCCAAGTATCAATAAATGAAGTAAATAAATGTTTGAATAATGTATAGTATGATTCTACTGTTATTCGTACATATGCCAGAGAAACCTTATCAAAGATAGAAGGGGTAGAAGATAAAATAACTGATCATCTGGATTCAACTAAAAGTCTTATAATTGGCTTGACCAATAAAGTATAAAAGATAAATCTGTCAAAAACAGAGAAACCAGTTCCTAACTCCTTTCTTTTCAAAAGAATTATAAAAATGCATGAAGCCTGTTAACAAGTTCCCAGCGTTATTCCCCATGGAGGTAGCCACATCTTCAGAATCTGAGGCTACTGAGAAGATAACCATTGCATCCTTATTTAAGGATGAAGAAGAGAAAAAAGAGTAGAAAGATTCTGACACCCACATCTTTCCCATTTACGAATCTCTTGAGCATAAGTTCAACAAGTATCCAACACCTGACATTGAAGGCAAGCGTTGGTCAAATCAGACAGCTCATAGACATGATGTATATTGAATATAAGCTTATGTATCTAAGAGGAAAAAGCAAGATTGATGCTTGCAGAACAATCATACAGTGCTTTACAGGCACACTCCTCAGGTGGTGGGAGAAAGAGTCATCTCCAAAACTCATAGCAACAATGGAAGCCTAAGTAATCAAAAATGAAATGGAAATGTTATACATAATCTAGATGGCACCACTATCAGTAATATGATAGGAGCATTAACATCAATGATCGAACACTGGTGTGGCAGTGAGACAGAAATTGCAAATAAAATACTAGAAAACACTGTGGAAAATCGATCCTATAATGTATCATATAGACCTTATTTGTCAGTTCCTCTCGGTTGGAGGATAACCCTCAGCCCATTTTTCATAAAGAGAGTCAATCCACTTACCTTGTATTTCAGTTGTGCAGTTTCATTAACCAGTTTCAGTTTGTAACAATATAAAATGGATGCCGCTACGTGTTTCATCTGCAAATATGCAAAATCTCTCCCCATACACATTCGAGGGCCTCCATGGAAAACCGGATATTTGTAAACAGATTGGATCACTAAAACACCCTCATCAGTAAGACATCTCTTTGGCTTGAACTCCATGCAGTCTCTGCCCCAGATGCTTTCCATTCGTCCCATAGAATAAGCGACGTAAAAAATAGCAGTCCCCTTCTTCATAGCAGTCCCATCAGGCAATACCTCGTCCTCTATCTTCTCACTCCCGTCCAATGGCACAGGAGGGTAGAGTCTGATTGCCTCGGATAGACATGCATGCAGGTAATGCATTTCTTTCAGTTCCTCCCGGCTGAAACAAAGTGGATCAAAGGGTTTGACATTAACTGACCTCTTCTTTAAAATGCTTTGGATCTCCTTCAAAATATTTTCTTCCACATGGGGATGTTGAAGAAGCAGCCAAAACAACCAGGAAAGTGCCACGGATGTTGTGTCGCTGCCGGCAAGAATGAAGCTCAGACAAATGTCTCTTAAGAACGTGTCCGAATACGGGATTCCATTTTGATCGAAGGATCTCATAAAAATAGATAATATATCTGCACGGCTCCCTGTTTTTCCCATACCCAATTCCTCCCTTCTGGATGAAACAATCTCCATCACAAACTGGTCGTTGGTCTTCAGAGCAGACTTAAGTTTCGCATCGATCCCCAAACCCAAACACGTCAGGATCTTTCTCAAATATATAGGCGTTCTAAATCGACTACAGGATGCTTCAATAGCTTCGTCGAATGCTTTGACAAAGGGAATGGCTGGCAGAGATGGAGATAAACACCCCACTTCCACCCCAAACGCAATTTTGCAGATGTTGTCAAACGTGAAACGAAAGAGCATGTCTTGAAGATCGATCGCGCTTCCTATGGAATATATCGTGTTGTCCAGAATAGGGATGAGATTTTGGTGCAAGGAGTCTTGTACGGACTTTAACCCATAAGTGGGACTAGATACAGAGTTAAATTCTACGACAGACGCCTTTCTTTGATGAATCCATACTTCTCCATCGACGTTAAACATTCCGTCGCCGAAAACATCTGTAAACGCGCTCCTGAAAGCGGGACCCTTTAGAAAACTTGAAAACTTAGTTGTGAGAATGTACTCCACATTTGCTGGATTGCTGGTAAGGACAGTGGTTTGCGGAAGGCCTTCCGCAATAAAAGTTCCAACGCATCCGATCAGGATTTGTGAAATCCAATCGTATAGATGGTTGAAATGTATAAACAATGACGGTAGAATCCCTAGGAAAGGTCATTCTGGAGGGATTCCGTTCTTTGCTTTTCTGTTGAGAAATAGAAGATAGTATGTGAAGGCCAGGAAACGGACGATCAAAACACCGGAGATACCCATTAACGCCTTCTGAAGAAGCATGGAGCATGCAAGCAGTTGTAGGCATACTTAACGTCATTCGATTGGTTGAATCATGAATTTATTGCATTTTATTTTGGCACCAATCCACGTACCCTAGATTCATGGCCTGGTTCAACGAATAAATAAGAGAACATGGACACTGCATTGACGGTACACTACATTAAGTGCACAATTTTTTTGAAGAAACTTCTACCATAATTCAAGTAGTTTTATATACCGTGAACCATTTTTTTAGAGGGAAAAAAACACTACTTTTAGATTAATATAAAAAAGAGTACTACTTTTTAGATTAATATAAAAAAGAGTACTACTGCATCGATTTTCTATCTTTCCTTTTCGGATTACATATTCTGAATTCTCTGATCAAACTAGTCAGCTTTCTTTATGACAAAACATATTTGATTTGTAATTGTTTTCCTTTGATCCACGGTATTTCTATACTGGAGAATATAAACTACTACAAAAGTGCATAGGAAAGAGGTATACTCTAGAACCATATCTGTTATGATGGGGCAAATAATTAATTACAAAGCTTATTTTCAACTACTTTTAATCTATATATATATTTTTAATTTTAAACGTATTATAACATAATTTAAAAAAATAAATTAATTAATATAGGTTTTAATTTACTTGATTTTTTATTGTTTTAAACCTTGTTTTTACATTAATTTTTATAGAAATTTTATTTCAAAAATATAGATTCTGTTTAAAGATATAACTTTCCTATACTAATATAAATGTGATTATAAAGTAATTTAATTTATTTTTAAAAAATAAATCTAAATTATAAAAATTTAGAAAAATTATAAATAAACTATAATTTAAAATCAAAAACCTAATTTAAAAAAAAATAAATTCACCCAAAATTTAAATTTATCTATTTAATTTATTCTATTAAAAGAAATACAAACATTTATCTAATTTATTGAAATTTATTAACAAATACAACAAATACAACCTCACCATTAAAACAACTCTCACAAAACATAATTTACCTCACAACTGAAAACAACTCCCTCAAAACTTAATTTTCCAAATGAAAAGATGAAACATAAACCTTTTACTTTTAGTCTTGTATAAAAAAAACCCTTTACCAATTACATAAATTTGACGTAATGTACAAAATTAAACCATACTCCAATCTCTTTACATGGCTAGAAGGTTCTTCTTAAACTTGAAATCACCTTTGAATTGATAAAAAAAAATAGTTTAGATAGAACTTGTTACTTGGCTTGTCATATGAATACACAGAATAAACGGAATTTTATTGCATAATTAGATTAAAACAGAAAATTATTACTTATTATATAGATAAGGTGAATTATTATATGAAAGATGGAGATATATTTTAATATTATAGAAATTGTTTTTGAGTGTAAATTTAATTAAACGATATTACAAAAATGTAAAGAATGAAATGTTTTAGCTTAAATTCAAAATTTTATATATAATATTATTTGAAATTTTAAATATTAATTTTACAAATAATAGTTAAAAATGTTTTTATGTAAATTAATAATAATTGTATTAAAAATAATTTTTTAATTGAACGCTGTATTTAAATTGCAACCTATGTCGAAGGGAATCGAACATAAAAAAAATGGTGTTTAAGTTTGGACCCTCAACTTCATGTTGAATGGAGCCGAACGACACCAATACTATTACCTACTAGGTTACTTATCTTATATTTTTAATTTAAAAATTATAATTCAGCTGAATAAAAAAAAATGTTAATGTTTGGGTTATTTTTTTATTGAACTTGAAATCTCGAATGCAATTTTATTGTAATTCATTATAAAATTGATCGAAATTGCAACTTCTGATGCCGCAATCAAATACAATTACTCAATAATCTCGAATTATGCAATATATGTATCTTTGTTTTTTAGCACGAAAAAATACTATATGGTTTTATTATATTCATCCAACAAATATGTACAACAATGTTGATATGGAAACCATCTGATATGGAAAATGTAATGTGGATCAACCACATAGAGAGAAAGGATATATGGAGCCTTATCAGATATGTTACATAAAGGTCTTAAGAAAGTATATTGCATAATGCACATATGAACATATAGATAATTCAGAAATTCAGTCCCATGAGCCAAGATTATATATGGTAAAAAAGTCAAAAATATGAGTCAAATGCCGGGGAAACATAAAATCATACCAGATTTGACTTCACAAAATAGAAAGCTATGTACTCGGCATGGAAAAGTCTTGGATCTGGTGGGAGATGTTGTCCATTGTAATCTGCATCCTCCATATACCCTGTGGCAATGATAGGCGATGTTTAGATAAAGCATCTGCTCTCCGGTTTTTATCCCTGACAATGTGGGAGATAATGTAGTCTTTTCTGTTGCACCACAAAGCCTCCAGCCTATTCAACCAACCAGAGAGATGTATATTTTTTATGATATGTTTAGACAGTACATGGTCGATGATGACTTTCAAGTCTCCAAAAATATGAAGGTTTTGGAGGCCAAGGAAGTCAGAGATAGAAAGGAGTCCAGCCACGGCCATAATTTATGCTTTGTTGTTTGTTCTAGGTCCTCCATTCCAATGAATGTCAAAAGCTTGTCCTTCTTCTAGGATTATGTAAACTCCACAGGCTCATGTATCATGCTAGGCAGCACCGTCAAAAAAAGCAAAGACATATCCATAGGCATCGTTGGGTTGATGATTCCTTCCTTGTCTAACTTTGGATTGTCATGGCCAACCTAGTGCTTCATATAAACAAAGGATAGATTCGAAAACTTTAGAAATCGGTTCCATTTTGGAATCGAAAATCATCCTGTTTCGCCATTTCCAAATGGTCTAGATTGTTAACAATGGAATGGGCCTCCACTTGCAGTACATTTTGCTCCATCCTTTGAAAGCCTCATAGATAGAAGGAGCACTGACGTAGGCGAAACCAAAATGAGTAGTTAAGTTCTGCCAAATCAACTGGGTTTGAGGACATTGTAGAAAAATATGCAAATTATTCTCAGAATTTGTTCTACAAAGGGGGCATATGGCTGGCCCACACCGTTTGTGCTTCTAGAGATTCTCCCAAGTGAGATTCCTGTCATGAAAAACCAGCCAGGAAAAAATAATGATTTTTAAAGGGCATCCAATTTTCCAAAAAGCTGGGGGGAAAATGTAATATCCCTCCCTTTAATAATAAATAATAAATAATAATAATAATATAGTAATATAAATAATAACAAAATAAATAATAATAAGATAAGATAAATAATAAATATAATATCACTTAAAATAAATAATAAAAAATAAATAATAAATGGTTTAAAAATATACAAAAAATAAATAAAAAAATAATAAAATAGTAATAACTACACTAAAGCTCTAAATAAGAATAAATAGTAATAAAACAAAGAAAGAAATAAAAAGAATCGGCAAAGCTATCAAAAAGAAGAAAATAAAGCAAGAAAGCTAAAAATCAAAAGAAAAGTAAAGAAATAAAGAAGGCTAAAACTCAAGTTGCATGTAGACACATGGAGTGTGTGCATGTGGTTCCCCATCCAATGTTGTTCTACTTAATAGATGGTGAGGAAGATGAGAGGCATTCTTGCATTCTATCATTCCGAGATGCTATCTTTCATTCTCTTGGGAGAATGGTATACTAAGACTTAGGAGCACTGGCAGTAGTCGTTGATTGAGGGCTCGGGGGTGGCCAGTTGTAGCAGAATCCTGCACAATAGGAATTATGATGTTATAATATGAGGATTATTGACATGTGGTTCATTTATGTTAACTCATGATATGTCTTGATATAATAATGTAATGGTATAACTGAAGCATGCGATAGTTCCATGACATGCGTGAGCATGCAATTCCTTGCAAGAGTTGGCATCTGGATTATTCCTATCATACTATGATGGTATGGTTAATGCATTGGATGCATGTTGAGATGTGATGATTCACATGACTCCACAAATAGGCTGAGAGGGCCGGTTTATTTGATGATCTCGTGCGAGCCCATACGCACGAGGGAGAATAAGTAACACCATATGGGCTGGGGACAAAACTCAATCAACACTACATATGCAAGTGGTTCCTTTGTCTTGTGTATAGCTCTTGATGGATAGCTCTTGAAGAGCTATGTGACCATCTTGAGGAGGCCAAGAGCTTGATGTTCCAGGCTAGGTGCCTGATGTTCCAGGCTAGGTGCCTGTTATTGGATTGGGATGTCGAAGTCTAGAAGGGATGTAAAGGACTTCGATGCCTAGGGCTGTGCGCCTTAGTAGTTGTGGAGGGAGTGGGCCAGCCTGCGAGATGCCTAGGGTCATGGAGTACCGGACCGGATGCCTGCCATGGGGCAGATGAGGTTTGAGTCAGGCGCGAGCCTTGGGGCCAGCCTTGGACTAGGATACAGACCGGGTCAGGCTTAGCCTGGTGCCGAAAGTGG
>APFE030423166.1:0-16516 GCA_000404065.3 Pinus taeda | reverse complement strand
GCCCTCGAAGCTAAAAACAGATGTAAATTTGCCTTGTAAAAGTATAGTAATTTCTAGTCAATCTAAGCCGTTCATTAGGCGGATGATCTGACGGTAGAACTTATGTTTAGTTTAGGGTTTTTTGCCCTAGAAGGCAACCCCTCTCTTTGTATGAGGTTATTGTATTTGAGGCTGTGAGATAGATGTGTATTCTGTGTGAGCGAGAAACAGAGAAACAGAGAGGTGAGACTGTGAGAGAAAACAGAGGATATTACAATGGCTTTGCTGTAGGTTGTGTCTCTTCATTTTGCTGGATAATAGAAAGGAAGGACTGGCTGTTCGAGGTGGACGTAGCCCAAACTGGGTGAACCACGTATATCTGTGTCTCTCTTGTTTTGTGCGTTTTGTGCGTTTTCTGTGTTTATATTTCTGCAATATTTTATGTGTTCCATTGCTCCGTAATATATAATTTTCTAACAGGTTAAATATAACCATAAACGCTATTAAACAGGGATTAATAAATTTATCTGGAATTTATTAATAACCTTCCTCGCTTCACCAAAATACAGGATTAATTAACCTTTTGAGTTAATTAATAACCATCCCCCTGACCAATCAAAATTCCCCCGATACGATTAAAACTTTGTTTATTATGCCAGGCCCATTGTATTAAATCCCCACCATATCCCATGCCCATCCACTGTCCAATCAATCCATTTTCATCTGACAGCTGAGGACAATATCGTGCCCCCCTAGTGATCGTGCTTTAACTCGCAATCACTAGGCGATTTTGCCCCCGTACTCCCGCCACGTGTCACGCAACCGATGTGATCGCTCGCCCTTTACCCGATACCACTTGACTCCAAAAGTGGTGCGATACAAACCACTTACCACCCTCCACACAACGACAAGACATCACATCCAACTTATGTCATCCACCCAATAAATGCAAAAAGACCCGCCAACCTGAAGTTCGTTAAATAAACGATAAAATGTCATTTTCGTTGTAGTTTTCTGCGTCCCAAGCTCCCATGCAAAATTAATGATCGAGTCCACTGTTCTAGTTTCCCAACTGCCACCCGACTAGAAAGACTACAACAACGAGCTCACAGCCTGTCAACCAACCTTCCATTGTACGATTTTCTTCTTTAACACAGATATTTATCCAGTTTGCCCTACAACCCCGTAATTTCAGTTTTCCACTGAGAAGTCTACCAGAGAAAGGTCAAATTCAAGTTAAAAATAGTTTGTAGCTGCCATAAAAAAACCCCAAACCTGTTGTTTAGTCTGTTTTCCCATAGAAAGCCCGAATTCCATTTTGAATACACAAGAACCAAATATGGAAGCCCCTATAGCCCTGAATGTCGTGTCCATGAATGCACCACATAAAGACTTAGATTATCTACCCCTGGTTGACAAAGATTTTCAAATAAAAGATTTATCTGGTGATAGTAACCATCTCAAAATCTTCTGCCAAATCAGAGATAGTCATCTGAGTAAGTCTGACATTTTTGGACTATGGGAATCTAACCTTCCCATGTATTTCTTCCCCTCAGTCCATGTTTTCCTAGAGATAATTCATAACTGATATGCCAATTATGACCCTGTCCATAGAGAAGTTATGTCCCCATCCCAAACTGTCCTTTTCCCCATAACCGCTAAATCTATCAATGAAATGATACAGTTCCATTCCACTCAACCCCTTGCTCCTCTTTCCCTGGGATATCTACTTGAAAAATCCTCTCAGTTATCTCAATCAGAAATAAACCGCATTGCTCAATTATTTATGTTACCAAGCTACCAGCCCAAGGGTCCACCTCCATATCTGCATACTTGTTTCACTGAAACTAGTAGACTCATTGTTGATGTGATATCCCTGATAATGGGATTCAACTCCAGTGAATTTGTTGATAATACTACCCTAGTGTTACTATCAATCTTCACTCCAGGACAACCCCCTGCTGTCAAATATGACTATGCCACTTTCATTGCCAATAAAATCCATGACCAATTCATGAACTTGGAAAGAGAAGGAGTTTTCAAATACACATCTTTTATATACCACCTTTTGTTATATCATCAACCAAACAACTTTCCTTTCCCCATCAGGAAATTGGACTCAAAAGGAAATCAAAGGTCAGTGATCTTTTGGAGTTCAATCTTTCATAAAACCCTGGAGTCTCCTTACACTTATAATGAGTTCATTGATTTATTCATACATCCATCAACCGCTTTGTTGATAGGAATTTCCCCTCCTAGGATTAGTGGTGACATGAAGAAAATTCTCCAACTCTCTAAGCAGTACAGGATAGGTGACTGGTACCTGTATAAAAACCACACAAAAATCAGAATTTATGGGTGTGAACTTTGCCCTTTCAAGTTGCCTAAATATGTTCCCATGAGATTATTTGCACTAGAGTATTTCAGATAGATCATCAATGCAGATTTGGTCCATTTTTGTGTTGCAAAGAAGAAAGCACAATTAAGAATAAAGAACCAGCTAGACCCTTTTGTCATCAATTCTAGATATGCATGGCAAGAAGCTGAAAAGATTTTAGAAGACTGCCTTAAATCAAGAAAAAGTTTTTGGTAGGTGCCATATGACCCTAACAGTTTCATATGTGACAGAAGGATAAAAAACATGTTATCTCCCTATATCCACCATAGGATCCCAGAGATTGAGAATTTTTCAAACTTGGATGAATGGGTAGAAGGGACCCTAATAGAAGATATTAGTGAACAGGAAAAAATGGAAAATGCTATGAGAGATCCTGAAAAGACCTTTTACCTGGACTCTTTTGGACCGTTACCATTGAAGCTACCTCAAAGATCAGACGTTGGTACATCTTCTACTGGAACTTCTCAGTAGCCTCCACAGGAATCCAACATACCAACTACAGGAACTTCCAAAGGCAAAGAAATAGAGACCAAAAAGTGGCCTACAATGACAGATCAGCCTAGAATATCCAAAGAATAGAGTCAAGTGCAAATTCCTTCAGCCCAAACTAAAGTAGCAGAAAGTCCAGCATTGCAAACTCCTCTAAATGAGGAAAGACATAAAAAGAGAGACAGAGAAACCACCACCCCTATCAGTGGACGCACAGGAGAGCCTGGAGAAAAGAGGCAAAGACTGAACCCTCTGTCAGAAGAGGAAATAATTAAATAAAATGTAGACAGCAAGAGAGAAGAAAGAGCTAGCCAACAAACTTTCACAGTGGGAGGAACATCTGCTAGCTCACAGATGCAAGAATTAGAAAGACAACACAGTACAGAAATGTCATCCCTTAGGCCAGAAAGCAAACAAGCCTCAGACATCAAGAAGACCTTCACAGAGATAAAAGCCAGAAATGATCCCATAAGACTTCAAATTTACAGTTAGTATTTGAAAATGGCCCCCACAAACTAAAAGAGATTAATGTCAGCCTATGTCATTAAAGAAGAAAAATGTTAATGAGTTACTTTAAGCTGAAGGTAAAACAACCCCAGTCAGTAGCAGATTACATCAGAACAAACTTGGAGGAACTAGCCAAAGATATTCATCCTATGGACCAAATTGAACTTCACAAGAATACTGGGGAAATGGTCTATTTCGCACTGACTGACAAAGAAATGTTGGCCCACAAGTTACAAAATTCCTTGGAAAATACAACTACTCAATTAAATTTGGAGAAAGCCTCTTCTGTGGCCAATAATAACAGAATCAAATCATTGGAAGAGATCATCATTGGATTGGGACATGATCCCAAAGATGCTAAAGGCATAAATGCACTAATCAAGAAAAAAGAAGAGGAAATTGCTGCCCTGAGGAAACAGCTGAAGCTACCTCCTTCAAGGCATCCACAAACTGCAGAAGTTATACAATAGAAATCTGAAGAGGATATGATGGGCGTGCTCTTGAAACTTAATGATATATTAAATGACACAAAGCAGGCATTACAAAAATCACTGAAGGAAAAGCAGGGAGAGTCAACCTCTCAGCCTCCCGAGGTAATCCCCATAGTCTCAACTACAGACCCCTCTACACTTGGAACAACATTAGCTCCAAATGTCCCAGCAGTCACAATAGAGGTAATCACAGGTACAATTGCAACAGGTACATCAACAACAAGAAAAACACCAGGCATCAGTGCTAATTTAAGCACAGAAGAATTAATAAAAGCCATGGAAGAAATGAGATTACAAGTTACAGAGCTGAAACAGGTAAAAGACCAATTGGCTAAGGCAGAGAAAAATTATGATATCTCCAAAATAAGTGTTGTGGAAAAAACTAGGGAGATTAAAGCCTTAGAAAGTAAAGTGAAAACATTAGAACAAGAGCTCACTTTTGATAATCCCGTAGAAAAGATTAGGAAGATCCTTTGGACTAACATCATTTAGTCTATAAATGATTTGTGGCCATCTATCCAAGTGATATATGAATAGATCGACTTAATAAAAATAGCCCATGGAGCAATTCAACAGACAAGAGTGTTAGAGTTGGTCTTGTCATCCCTCCATCAGAGATCATTTCTCTTATTGCATTTCATTTTTAGGTGTGTCATTCAGCTCATTCATCTGCATTCCGTTAGGAGCATGCCATTGTCTGACGGAAGGGCTTTTTTTTCTCGTTTCCCTCATGTTTATACCTTCCGGGTTGGTCGAAATTTATCGAAGTTCATCAAAGTTGATTTCAGCCATTTACAGTCATAGAAAGTATTTTAGTCAAAAAGAGTCATTTTAATTTCTAGGTCTAGGGTTTGGTCTTCAGAATGTCAAACAATGCCCACAAGTCATGAGGATGTATTCAATAAGTTTTCATTCCAAAATTCGTATCATCAATAATGCTAAAGGACGTTTCTTCTTCAAAACATTGTTTTAAGGAAGAAATCGTCAAATTAATTGTTTGTAATAAGTATGTATTTATAAAGTCCTCCGTCATGAAGTACTTCAAATGTATCCTCTGGTAATCCTTTGCCGAAGTCCAATGCCACCATCCATGCAAAAATCAACCAAGAAAAGCCACCATTTTAAGCCAAATTCAAAAAGGAAATTTGAAAAACAGAGTTGTATTAAAATGTGAAAACGTGCCGATGCCAAACATTACAAAGATGGGTTTTGAGAAAAAAAAATCAAAGCCATGTCTCTATCAAGATATTTCTATGCATATCAACGTCATTTACATTCAAGAGCTCATGTGAAAGCTGACTCAAGCTATGGAAGGGAAAAACTTGTAAATTTTCAAGCCAAGACTGCATTTAGAGTGCACGCGACGCATTGAAGGAAGTCACGACACATCCACAAAACGCGACACATTGGGCCGATTATGACAGAGTTAATTTGCTCTAGCACATCGCACAGAGTTGACGCAGCACACTGGGTGTACGTGCGGCTCACAGAGCCTCCAAGGCAAAATTCATCATAGCTTCAATAAAAATCAAAACAATTTCATTTCTTCTGCTCTAACGAGGTTTTTCGAATTGGATGGAAATTCAAAATTGAACGTATTGGATATGGTTTTGTCTCCTACACAAGAGATAGGACCTCAAAAGTGCCTTGCATTTAGTGCTGATGGATCTAAGCTTGCTACTGGAGAAGAGGATGGACTATAGACTCACAGCAGTCCACTTATTTGATTCTCATCTTCGTAGTGAACCAGAGAAATATACTAATGTTTTGTTGTTGTCTTTGACAACCATGATGCGTCTAAAGCTGCTACACATTAACGTATTGTCTGAGATGGATCTTATTGAGAGTTATGGAGATCTCGTGCAAACTCTTTCATATTTACAACAATATCTAAATCAGGATCCTCGTATATAAAACTCACCAATGCATTGTGTGAGGTGAATGAAGACTTTTCCTTGGTTAGTTTTGCAACCTTGGACATCTAGGATAAGGAAAGTATTGTAGATCTTGTTAAGCAAATGGATATGTGTTCGCTGGTATTGAAGGAGATTTTGGTGAGAATAGCAAAATTGCAGTTGGGCCCGTTCATTAACAATACATTTTTTTTTTCCTTCATTAAAGGCGAAATCTTATTTAAAATCCATTTTTATTAACAGTTAGTTTTTATTCAAACGACAAATGTAAAGGATAAAAATCAAAGGCCGAAGCCTAAATTTAAAATGAAGATATCAACCATAGCAGAGAAATAGGATTGGAGGCCTATTTTTGTATTCAGTTATGATTCAAAGGGATTTACACCTATAGATTTCACCTCTTCATTGGTCATAAACAGATTCGAGTAGAAAATGTGACGCTGCTCCTTTTACAGATGGTTGGCTTTTCATCTTTTGTTAATAATGATTAAACAATCCCCTATTTTTGGTCGATCTGTTTTCTCATAGTTGATTTTATTTATTGTATTGAAAATCATTTGTAAGAGGTCTGAGTTTTGGGAAAGGTGTGGAAGAAAACGCAGCGCTTCACTGTACAATTTGGCCAAGAAAATAATAAAATGATGTAGCTCTGATTCATGAGATTCATGTGGTATGAGTTTAGCATATGTTTCTTCTTTCTGTTTCATATGTATCTTGTTATGTTTAACAGTTAATTCATAATCATTTCCAGTTGAATGTTTTCAAGTAAGAAAGGTAGAGTCCAGTTTATTGCTCTGCCTTGGAAAAGCATTCATCCTCTATGTGTCTTTTTTTGTTTAAAAAGGATTCATTGGTTATGCCCTTTTCAACCTCTCAACAGTGTTTCCACTCCATATTATTTCAAATTTGATTGCTAAAATTCCTACCTATCTTGCCTCATGAAACACTCTGTGTCTTTGATTTAATTTCTCAACTCATGCTATGTTGTTCTTTGTCCCATACAGCCCTGAAAACTCAGTCATTTATTAAACTACCTCTTTCATATATATTTACTAGCCTAAAATCAATATCCATTTTGAGTCATCTCAAACCCTATTGCTTGTTTTTACTAAGTGTGACCCGGAGAGAGCCCTCTCCTGTCCTCGTAGGGCCAGCTACGAAGCTGAGCGTGGTTTGTGGTTACCCTAAGTTTTGCCTTCCTTTAGCCTAAGGCAGATTTAGGCTCTAACATAGTGGCGACCAGACTGGGGAAAAATGGTTTGCTCGTTGGTGTTGTTTGTTTTATGAGCTACAAACGGAGCCTGAAGTTATGCCAGGTAGCCTTCGAACTGCTCTTGCTCTGCGAGTGCATAGTAGATAAACACTGCTTCAGTCAATCTCCGGTCTATCTTATGAATGTGACTCTCGATTTGTAGATTGTCTTGCCCAAGTACGTGTATAAAGTTCAGATCTGATTTTTGATGGTGGACAACGATCATACATATGAAGGCTGAAACATTCACCTGGCGACTCCAACTCAATCCAAAGATTCTAGTGCTCGCTGATCCATTCATGCAATGGTAGGGTATGTGGAAAACCCTACGCTTTGTGAAGTTGTAAAAGAATTTAGAGATCAGTTAGCAGATATTGAAATTAATGAAGAAGTTTTCATTGTCATGCTTCATTGTTTGAGATCTCCGAAGTTTCCTCTTGAAGCTAAAACTGGTTTCTGCAAGTTACTTGTTGAAAACGTTGAGAAGGAGATTCAGTATTTAAATGATGAGATCCAATCATATGAATTCCGAGATTCGAAAAAGTTCTTAGAAACTCTCCCTCCTTCAAAACAAGAAACAATAGAGCTGCCTGTGGATGTTTGCATTGACAGTGTGCAGCTGGAAGTATGTATTGCGGAGTTGGGGCAGCAAACAGAGTCTGGATTTTGTGAGCCTATTGCAATGTACATGGAAATATTTTTTAGTTTGAATGATAGATTAACTTTTCTTTTACATAACTAGACCCATTATGTGCATGTATGGCTACCATCAATTACATCTG
Source organism: Pinus taeda (assembly GCA_000404065.3). Lineage (NCBI taxonomy): Eukaryota > Viridiplantae > Streptophyta > Pinopsida > Pinales > Pinaceae > Pinus > Pinus taeda. Next base: position 8,705 of record APFE030423166.1, on the reverse strand, counting down.
TCTCCTAGTGGAAGCACTCTCGAGCAGCATCCTTGTCACAGTTACTTGAATGGTTGATCTGGCATTACAGTATTACTTGATCTATTGGCTCTACAGCAAAGTAGGGTATATTTTGTAAATAAATAAGCAGCCAAAGGTAGCATTTCGTTCCCTTTTCATTACAGTTTTGGTTTGAGTTTGTCGAGTCAGTTTTTCAGTCATTTTGGTTGCAAAATTGAGTTGGTTTGAGTCAAGTTTTAGTTAATAAATGAGTCAAGAGTTTTGTGTTGTTTTTCGAAATAATGATTCCATAGCCCAATGGATGAAGGCACTATCTGCTCTCCCAAATATCTGCAGTTCTTTGCACCTCCTAGGAGCTACCATCCCCATTGGAGCCAATGTTAGAGTCTGTCTTGTCATCCCTCTGTCAGAGATAATTTCTCTCATTGCATTTCATTTTTAGGTGTCTCGTTCAGCTCATTCATCTGCATTCCATTAGGGGCATGCCATTTTCTGACGAAAGGGCTTTGTTTTCTCGTTTCCCTCATGTTTGTACCTGTCGGGTGGGTCGAAATTTATCAAAGTTCATCAAAGTTGATTTCAACCATTTACAATCATAGAAGGTATTTTGGTCAAAAAGAGTCATTTCAGTTTCTAGGTCTAGGATTTGGTCTTCATAACGTCAAATAACACCGACAGGTCATGAGGATGTCTTCAATAAATTTTCATTCCAAAATTTTTATCATCAATAATGCTCAAGGATGTTTCTTCTTCAAAACTCTGTTTTGAAGAAGAAATCATCAAATTAATTGCTTGTAATAAGTATGTATTTTTAAAGTCCTCCATCATGAAATACTTCAAATGCAGCCTCTGGTCATCCTTTTCCAAAGTCCAATGCCACCATCCCTGCAAAAATCAATCGAGAAAAGACATCATGTTAAGCCAAATTCAAAAAGGAAATTTGAAAAACTGAGTTGTATTAAAATGTGAAAAAGTGTCGATGCCAAACATTACAAAGATGGGTTTTCGAGAAACAAAAATCAAATCCATGACTTTATGAAGATATTTCTATGCGTATCAATGTCATTTTCATTCAAGAGCTCATGTGAAAGCTGACTCAAGTTGTGGAAGGGCAAAACTTGTAAATTTTCAAGCCAAGACTGCGTTTAGAGTGCGCGCGGCGCATTGGAGGAAGTCGCAGCACATCCACAAGACGCGATGCATTGGGCCGATTCTGACTAAGTTAATTTTCTCTGGCCCGGTACATAGAGCCGATGTGGCGCACTGGGTGTACATGTAGTGCATAGAGCCTCCAAGGCAAAATTCATCACAGCTTCAATAAAAATCAAAACAATTTCATTTCTTTCGCTCTAACCAGGTCTTTCGAATTGGATGGAAATTCAAAACTAAATGTATTGCATATGATTTTGTCTCCTATGCAAGAGATAGGACCTCAAAAGTGCCTTGCATTTAGTGCTGATGGATCTAAGCTTACTACTGGAGAGGAGGATGGACTATAGACTCGCAGCAGTCCACTTATTTGATTCTCATCTTTGTAGTGAACCTGGGAAATATATTAATGTTTTGTTGCTGTCTTTGACAACCATGATGCATCTAAAGCTGCTACACATTAATATATTGTCTGAGATGGATCTTGTTGAGAGTTATGGAGAGCTCGTGCAAGATCTGTCATATTTACAACAATATCTAGATCAGGATCCTCGTACAGAATACTCACCAATGCATTGTGTGAGGTGAACGAAGACTTTTCCTTGGTTAGTTTTGTAACCTTGGACATCCAGGAAAAGGAAAGTATTGTGGGTCTTGTTAAGAAAATGGATATGTGTTCGCTCGTATTGAAGAGATTTTGGTGAGACTAGCAAAATTGCAGTTGGGCCCGTTCATTGACAATACATTTTTTTTTTCCTTCATTAAAGGTGAAATCTTATTTAAAAGCCATTTTTATTAAAAGTTAGTTTTTATTCATATGGAAAATGTAAAAGGATAAAAATAAAAGACCGAAGCCTAAATTTAAAATGAAGATATCAACCATAGCAAAGAAATAGGATTGGAGGCCTATTTTTGTATTCAGTTGCGATTCAAAGGGATTTACACCTACAAATTTCACCTCTTCATTGGTCATCAATGGATTCGAGTAGAAAATGTGACGCTGCTCCTTTTATAGATGGTTGGCTTTTGATATTTTGTTAATAATGATTAAACAATCCCCTATTTTTGGTCGATCTATTTTCTCATAGTTGAGTTTATTTATTGTATTGAAAATCATTTGTAAGAGGTTTGAGTTCTGGCAAAGGTGTGGAAGAAAACTCAGCGCTTCACTGTATAGTTTGGCTAGGAAATTAATAAAATGATGCAGCTCTGATTCATGAGATTCATGTGGTATGAGTTTAGCATATGTTTCTTCTTTTTGTTTCATATATATCATGTTATGTTTTATAGTTCATTCATAATCATTTCCAGTTGAATATTTTTAACTAAGAAAGGTAGAATCCAGTTTATTGCTCTGCCTTGGAAAAGAATTCATCCTCTGTGTGTCTTTTTTTTTTTGAAAAGGATTCATTGCTTATGCCCTTTTCAACCTATCTTGCCTCATGAAACACTCTGTGTCTTTGATTTAATTTCTCAACTCATGCTCTGTTGTTCTTTGTCCCATACAGCCCTGAAAACTCAGTCATTTATTAAACTACCTCTTTCATATATATTTACTAGCCTAAAATCAGTATCCATTTCGAGTCATCTCAAACCCTATTTCTTGTTTTTACTGATTGTAACCTGGAGAGAGTCCTCTCTTGTCCTCGCAGGGCTAGCTACGAGGCTGAGCGTGGTTTGTGGTTACCCTAAGTTTTGCCTTCCTTCAGCCTAAGGCAGATTTAGGCTCTAACATAGTGGCGACCATACTAGGGAAAAATGGTTTTCTCATTGGTGTTGTTTGTTTCATGAGCTACAAACGGAGCCTGAAGTTATGCTAGGTAGCCTTCGAACTGCTATTGCTCTACGAGTGCGCAGTAGATAAAGGTTGCTTCAGTCAATCTCCAGTATAGCTTGTGAATGTGACACTCGATTTGTAGATTGTCTTGCCCCAGTACGTGTATCAAGTTCAGATCTGATTGTTGATGGTGGATATTGATCAGACATATGAAGGCTGAAACATTCACCTGGCGAATCCAACTCAATCCAAAGATTCTAGTGCTCTTTTATCCATTCATGCAATGGTAGGGTATGTGGAAAACCCTACGCTTTGTGAAATTGTACAAGAAGTTAGAGATCAGTTACCAGATATTGAAATTAATGAAGAAATTTTCATTGTCGTGCTTCATTGTTTTAGATCTCCGAAGTTTCCTCTTGAAGCTAAAACTGGTTTCTGCGAGTTAATTGTTGAAAGAGTTGAGAAGGAGATTAAGTATTTAAACGATCAGATCCAATCATATGAATTTTGAGATCCCATAAAGTTCTTGGAAACTCTCCCTCCTTCAAAATGAGTAACAATAGAGCTGCATGTGGATGTTTGCATTAACAGTGTGCACCTGGAAGTATGTATTGCAGAGTTGGGGCAGCAAACGGAGTCTGGCTTTTGTGATCCTATTGCAATGTACATGGAAATGTTTTTCATTTTGAATGATAGATTAACTTGTCTTTTACATAACCAGACTCATTATGTGCATGTATGGCTGCCAGAAATTACATCTGTGTCTTGGTGGAAGCACTCTCGAGCAGCATCCTTGTCACAGTTACTTGAATGGTTGATCTAGCATTACAGTATTACTTGATCTATTGGCTCTGAAGCAAAGTAGGGTAGATTTTGTAAATAAATAAGCAGCCAAAGGTAGCATTTCGTTCCTGTTTCATTGCAGTTTTGGTTTGAGTTTGTCGAGTTAGTTTTTCAGTCATTTTGGTTGCAAAATTGAGTTAGTTTCAGTCAAGTTTCAGTTAATAAATGAGTCAAGGGTTTTGTGTTGTTTGTCGAAATAATGATTCCATAGCCCAATGGACGAAGGCACTGCCTTCTCTCCCAAATATCTGTAGTTCTTGGCACCTCCTAGGAGCTACCATCCAAATTGGAGCCAATGTTAGAGTCGGTCTTGTCATCCCTCTGTCAGAGATCATTTCTCTTATTGCATTTCATTTTTAGGTGTCTCGTTTAGCTCATTCATCTGCATTCCGTTAGGGGCATGCCATTGTCTGATAGAAGGGATTTGTTTTCTCATTTCCCTCATGTTTATACCTGTCGGGTTGGTCGAAATTTATCAAAGTTCACTAAAGTTGATTTTAGCCATTCACAGTCATAGAAGGTATTTTGGTCAAAAAGAGTCACTTCAGTTTCTAGGTCTAGAGTTTGGTCTTCAGAATGTCAAATAACGCCCATAGGTGATGAGGATGTGTTCAATAATTTGTCATTCCAAAATTCGTATCATCAATAATGCTCAAGGATGTTTCTTCTTCAAAACTCTGTTTTGAAGAAGAAATCGTAAGATTAATTATTTATAATAAGTATATATTTTTAAAGCCCTCCATCATGAAGTACTTCAAATGCAGCCTCTGGTCATCCTTTTCTAAATTCCAATGCCACCATCCCTGCAAAAATCAACCGAGAAAAGCCATCATTTTAAGCCAAATTCAAAAAGGAAATTTGGAAAACAGAGTTGTATTAAAATGTGAAAAAGTGTCGTTGCCAAACATTACAAAGATGGGTTTTTGAGAAACAAAAATCAAAGCCATGTTTTTATGAAGATATTTCTATGCGTATCAATGTCATTTGTATTCAAGAGCTCAAGTGAAAGCTCACTCAAGCTGTGGAAGGGAAAAACTTGTAAATTTTCAAGCCAAGACTGCATTTAGAGTGCGCGCGACGCATTGGAGGAAGTCACGGTGCATTGGGCCAATTCTGATTGATTTAATTTGCTCTAGAGTGGTGCACAGAGCCGACACAATGCTCTAGGTGTACACGTGGTGCATAGAGTCTCCAAGGCAAAATTCATCATAGCTTCAATAAAAATCAAAAAAATTTCATGTCTTCTGCTCTAAGCAAGTTTTTCGAATTGGATGGAAATTCAAAACTGAACATATTGGATATGGTTTTGTCTCCTATGCAAGAGATAGGACCTCAAAAGTGCCTTGCATTTAGTGCTGATGGATCTAAGCTTGCTACTGGAGAAGAGGATGGACTATAGACTCGCAACAGTCCACATATTTGATTCTCATCTTTGTAGTGAACCTGGGAAATATACTAATGTTTTGTTGCTGTCTTTGACAACCATGATACATCTAAAGTTGCTACACATTGGCGTATTGTCTGAGATGGATCTTATTGAGAGTTATGGAGAGCTCGTGCAAGATCTATCATATTTACAACAATATCTAGATCAGGATCCTCGTACAGAAAACTCAGCAATGCATTGTGTGAGGTGAATGAGGACTTGGTTAGTTTTGCAACCTTGGACATCCAGGATAAGGAAAGTATTGCAGATCTTGTTAAGAAAATGGATATGTGTTCGCTGGTATTGAAGGAGATTTTGGTGAGATCAGCAAAATTGCAGTTGGGCCCGTTCATTGTGTTGATGCCCTGAAAATCGTTACATCAACATCGGGGGATAACCACCCGGTCCGGACCTTAATACAACTCCTTTTCCGTTTGGGATGGTGGCTCGGACTGGATATAATGGGACCAGTTTCCCAGTAATGAATAAAAAGGGGTGGATGAATGATTGTTTTTATAATAAGTGATAATGAATGGAGGACTTATTCTATGAGCGAAAATGTAAATGACTATTTTATCTCGAGAAGATTCTATTCTTAAGTGCAACGTTTGGTGATCTGTGTTCGTTGGTAGGCATATAGATGACACTATTCAATAAACAAAGACATTCATTTAAATAATAATTTCTTCGTTCAAATAGTTGAACAAAGCAATTGATAAAACGATGTTACACTTCTCTTTTTGTATTACTAATACACGCATGATTAGAAGAATAGCAAACTGTAAACATCCAGTAGTGGAAAATATAAAGTCTGTTGTTAAAACACATTCATATATTCAATAATAGCAAGAATGATCAAAAAACAATTCACATAAAAAGAATAAATTCAGATATAGTTAATAGTACCATATGAGCTGCAAATCATTCCCAACGTCAATCGCAATTTGAATTCCTTCTTCTGACTCAGAAATACTTTCAAATAAAGGCAGTAGTGCACATCCACATAAAATCTTCATTATCAAAATTTGGAAAAATTGGTCCAATTTTCATAAAAGAATATGCCTGAAGTACAGTAGTGCAACTTCAGGCTTAAGTCATATACGAAAACTTATGACCCTTTCTAAATACATGAAAGGGTCTATAAATATTAAACTAAGCTAACAAACTACAAAATTAAAATGCTACTAAAATGGTATAACCCGATCTTGAATATTCCTCCATAGCAATCTGGTAATCAGCAGCATGATTCATCACTCTGGTTGTTTGCCTTTTGTCCAGAGTTGGCATATTGCCAGCATTGGTTCCACTTCTTGAGGGCGGCTGAGACGAGAATTGATTTGAGAAACATAGGTGGCATCGTGTATATTGGGAATGATACACCCGATTGCATCCGTTAGGAATTTGAGAGCGGCTCTCTGGCTGTATGGTTTTACTAGGAACAACCAATAGGTGTCCCAAGTTAGACTTTTAATTCCTGTGATCAATCTCCCATTCTTTTCTAGCTCTTGGTAACATGATTGCTCCAATGTCTTGGCTGATAATAATTTACCTGGTGTACATTGAGAGATCATGTTAGATAAATAGAGAGTATTGTTAATCAAGTCAATCAAATTGTTTGTAGATAATTTGCATCTAGAAACCGCTCTCTTTGCTTTCATTGGGATTGCCACTCCATGAATAGAATTTCTTTATGGGATTCTAAGATTTTAGGCAAGTTCGCTGCCTGTCCCTCATTAGTGTCCTGCCAAGTAAGAAAATCCGTTAAATTCTCATCGGCTTGCTCTAAATCCTGCCTGGCATCAACTTATTTATCTATTATAGATGTTGTTATGTCGCACAGAGGTTCAACTTGGGAAATTTCATGACACAACAATCTTATTTGTGTTATTAGTGCCTTATTAATTTGTATTGCCTCTGCTCTGAAATCGGCAGGCTGGGGAATACTCTTGAACTTCTCTACTTGAGCTGATAATTGAGCAATTTGCTCATCTTTTATTTTTACCATATGTTCATTCATTGCCTTCAATTTTGCTAATGCCTCTAATAATTCTTTATGTCTTTTAATCACTCCCGAATCTTCCCTTTGTTTCTCTTCATGCAACTGTTTGTTCAGTTGGTTATTTAACTGTTGTTGCATGGATAGTTGTTGTTGTAGTTGTTCTGCCTTCTGCTGTGCCTCTAATAGCTGTGTTTGTAGTGAAGCGATCACCTGATCCTTTTCTTTCAACAAATTGCTCACCTCCTATGCCTTATCCATGGTGGTTGCCGAATAGGCATCAGCATATTGGGACAACTTTGTCAGGTCATCGGAGGAGTCGAATTCTTCCTTCCACACTACATTGGCTATTACTATTTGTTCAGGAAACAGGGAAGGTTGACCAATCCTTCTCCTTTTCCATTGTCGCTTTATTACAACCCTATGTTTTGGGATATAGAAAACATCCAATGGAGGAATATCCTCCACCTGCAAAATAATTTGATCCGAAGGATCCTTGGGAATTATTTCTAATTCTGTAGTCGGGGATAGACTGCTGGTTCCTTTGCTTGGAACCTCTTTTGATGTTGTATCCTGTGTATCGGCCGCTTTGGATGTATCAGCATCCCTTGAGCTCTCAAGATTGCTTATAATTGAATTAAATTGTTGCCATTCCTAGAGAAATATTGGGTCAATATGAGTGTCGACATTCACCTCCTTGTTGCTCTGCTCCTGCTGCCTTTTCTGTTCCTCCTCACGTATTCTCTCCTGTTCTTTCTTTTGTGCTTCCTTTCTGTCTTTCCTCTGTGTTTCCTCTTGTTCTTTCCTCTTTGCCTCTTCCTATTCTAACCTCTGGAGTTCCTCCTGCTCTCTTCTTTGGACTTCTTCAAAGATTTCGGATGTAGTAGGAGGTTCATTGGTAAGCTGCTGCTCAGGCTCGCTTGATTGTATCATCAGGGCAGTGGCTAACAAATCTAGAGGCAGAGTTTGCAACCTCTGCTCTGTACGTTTGTTAAATTCAACTAATCCATCGTCATGGTATCTCATTTTAGCTAGCTCTTGCACCTGAAATATTGACTCGGCCGAGGAGAACAGGTCATCAAACTCATCTTCCTTATGTTCAAATTTAGTGAGTTTGGCTTGGTCTAGAACATTATAGACGACCTTTTTCGGATCAAAGCGTCTGTTAGGAAGAGTGGCAAGATTTAGTATATTAATCTTTTCCGCCTCTTTCTCTGCATGTTTATAAACATGCAGAGTATAGATGCCACACCTTAGAGGAAAAGGAGGCCAGACTTGCTTCTTTGAATTCCTAAGAGTCTTTGTAGCCGATGCGGTTGTATGCTGATATGTTATCTCTCGAGCTAATAGTTTGCCTGGTATATACAAGGGGAGGACATGAGGCCTGGCCTGACTGCCGAAAACTCTTACATAAGTGAATTTTTCTTCTCCGAACAAGGTTCCTAAGGCTGTCAAGTCAATCTCTTCTTGAGAGGAGATCTTAGGAGCAGGTCTATCAAAAATTGCATAGTAAA
>APFE030423152.1:159192-178766 GCA_000404065.3 Pinus taeda | reverse complement strand
TTCAGTTCTTCTCATTCCTTTCTTGCGTTCTCCGTCTTGGCATCCACGTTCTTTTCCCTGGATCATTCGGCTCTAATTTTACTTGATCGCGTCCGCATCCGGTTTCCTAGCGAGGGGATAGCAGTTGCTTTCCCCTTGCTTCTTGTTTCTGCTTGATGATCCCCTGTTTCCGCGTCCTTCTGCATAGAATACATCGATTATTGGTGATTAAGCTTCGTTTGTCCCTTTTCACATCATTTATCAAAATCTTTTTATTCTTTAGACTTATAATGCAGAAAAGGTTAGGAAACTTATTAGAAAACCACTAGATTACTATTCAAAAAGCATACCTTTCAAGCGCTCCACAGTCATTAGTTTGGGGATAGAAATTCGTGGATTTAGTGATTTTAATATCCAACATTGACCAAAGAGTTGACCAAAATGCACTTATGAATTTGTTGTCCCGATCAGAGACAATGGACTGTGGGATCCCAAAGTGTACCCACACTCACTTAAAGAAGAGCTTATCAGTGGCCTCTACTATGATACTTTTCTTGGAGGCTGCCATAATGGCCATCTTAGAGAATCTATCGATGACCATGAAAACGCAGTCATTTTCTTGCTTAGTAGAAGGAAGGCTTGGCATGTAATCTATGGAGATGGATTCCCAAGGTTGGCTATGAGTAGGCATAGGAGTATATAGGCCTTGTTTCTTGTTGGTTGGTTTGGCAATGGCTCAGGCAGTGCAGTATTTAATGTACCTCCCAACATTCTAACGAAGGTTCAACCAATAAAAAATACTTCTGTAGTACTGCCATTGTTTTCTCTACTCCGAAATGTCCAATGACACGATTGTAGTGCACCTCCCAAATTATATTGGCACACTTGCTTGAAGGAACAAAAATGTGTCCCAGGTGGCATAACAGTGCATCCTGGAGGTGAAAATTTTGAACTTTCTTACCTTCTAGGAGTGTCTGGTATGTCATGCCGAATTCTGCATCCCTCTCGTAAAGATGCGGCTACCCCAAAGTCTCGTGCCTAGAGGAGTTGAGCACAGTGATCAGAGCCATGACTAGTGGTCGGTTGAAACAATCTACAACATTATTGGTATTGTATTTCTTGTACTTAATGTTCAAATGGAATTGTTGCAGGTATGTGAATCATTTACGATGGCGAATGTTCTGAAACTTCCCTTGTCTCTGTATGAAATACAAGGGTCGGTGGTCTATGTGGATGACTGTTTCCTTCCCCATAATGTAATGATTCCATTGACGATAGGTCTGCACAATGGAATACATTTCTTTGTCATAAGTGGGATACTTTCATATTGTGTCTGAAATTTTCTCACTATAGTAAGCCACTGGGTGCCCCTGTTGAGTAAGAACTGCACCAATAGCATGGTAGGAGGCGTCTGTCTCAATATAAAATGGTTGTTGCAGGTCCGGTAATGTGAGAACTAGTGTAGAGCAGAGGTGATGCTTCAACTCGGAAAATTCCTTCTGTTGGGTTTTGGACCAAAAGAAAAATTATTTCGCTCCGCCCTTGGGACTTGACTTAAATCCCAAGTGATATGAGAGAACCCCAACATGAACCTATGGTAGAAATTGGCAAGACCCAAAAAGTTGCGAAGCTCTATTAGAGTGGTTGGGGTTGGCCAATCCCGAAAGACTTTTTCTTGGTTGGGTCCACATGCACACCCTTCTTATTAATGATGTACCCCGGATATTGAACTTGGGTCATGCCAAAAGTGCATTTCTCCAAATTGGCACACAACTTGTGTTGTTGCAAGGTTTGAAGGACTTGTCGAATATGTCATAGGTGCTCTTCCCAACTTTGGATGAAGATGAAGATGTCATCTAAATACACCACCACAAATGCATTGGTTAAGGGTCACAAGATGTCATCCATCAATCTTGTGAAGGTTATGGGCATATTCATCAACTCGAAAGGGATGAGCAACCATTCGAAAAGGCCCTCCTTGGATTTGAAGGAAATATTCTACACATCAGAGGGTTAGATAGGCACCTGGTGATAACCGGACTTCAAGTCATTCTTGTTGAAATATTTTCCCCACTTGTACTGGTCCAAAAGGTCATCAATCCATGGGATTGGATACCTATTTTGGACAGTGATCTTGTTCAACACCCGATAGTCAATATAGAGTCTCCAGGTCCCATTATTCTTCTGTGCCAATACAATAGGGCTCCCACAGGGTGATGAGATTGGCTTGATGTGCCCCTTCTCCAACAACCCCTTAACCGGCCTCTTGATCTCATCATTCAGAAGAATAGAGTGTCGATAGATCAATCCATTGGGTAGCGACGCGCCCGGGGTCATATTGATGGAGTGCTTGACCAAATAGTGCAGAGGTGCCCATGTAGCTGAGGCAAAGATGTCCCTGTACTCCTCCATGACCTTGTCCATCTACTGCTGATGTGCAGAGGAGCCCTGTCTGGAAGTCATGTTCACAACATTGTTTTTTCCCTAAGGGAGAATCATCAGGAAAATAAATTTCTTGGTTTGGGAAATGATCTTAATGCATTGCTTTGCAGTGATTAAAGAGATGGAAGTAGGAGTGGCTACCTCTGGTATCCTGTATAACTTATTTCCCAAATTAATAATCACGGAGCAAGGTCTAGACTCATACACAACATCCCTCTTTCACAAGTATGGTTTTCCTAATAATACATCACAAACTTCAAGAGGAGAAACATCACAAATTACCTCATCTGTGAAGGGCTTGATGCTATAGGGAAGGCGACACTACTGGCTGACGTGAAGATCTTATGCTTGGTGAAGCCACTCGATGGTGTACGGTTGTGGATGTGAGGTCGTTGGTAGGCCCAAACACTTCATGACCTCTGCTAAAATGAGGTTCTTTTGGCTGCCGCTGTTAACTATGAACTATAATGGAGAACCTTTCACCCACATCTGTGAGTGGAAGAGGCATTCCCCCTCCTCTGGATCTCCAGGCTCATTCTTCTGGATCTTGGTGGCAACCACAGAGGTAATGGGCTCTACATCAATGATATGCTTCCCTTTGTCATTCACCTTGTCGGGTTCTGACGTAGATTCGAAACATGCGTCTGATTTGGAAGCCTTCAACTCAGCCACCATTGACTGCTTGGCCCGACACTCAGTTGTGTTGTGAGTGGAGCGCTTATGGAACTCACACCATTATCCCATGTCCTTCTTTGTCTTTGTGGTGTTTTTCTTTTCTTGTGGCTTCGAACGGTTGTCCTGGGTCACCCCGCCTTAGCTTTGGTCTTTGCTTTGTGGTTTCGGGGCACATTTTCCTTGCTTCAGATTCCCAGATCCAAACTCTCGCTTCTTCTATTTAAACTTCTGCTCAATCTTAATAGCTTACCGGTATGCCGTGATGAGCAAGGAGATGTCCAAGAACTCCATCTCATCCTGGATGTACTTGTGTAGACAGTTGCGGTGCTTGAGTACCAAATTTCACCCAGAATGCTTGATACCCAATAGGGTAATATTGTTCCTTGATGGTGTCTGGGAAAGAACCCCAATTGGGTGCGACTTAAAACAATAAGGATTCTCTCTCGTCCTTTTGTTCATAGTAGGTTTCACACCAATCCTTGACGTGTGGGGCAGCTTTGAGAAGTGCAAAAATATTATTTTCATGATTGGAAAAGTCATGAACTAAAAAATATCCTTCCAAAAGATTCAACCATTTATCTATGGTGTCTGCATCTATCTGGCCCTCAAATACAAGAATATTGAAGTTAACTTGTACCTTAAAAGTATTGGCGCCTCTAGAGTGGCTCCTGGATGAAGATGTGTCACCTATGGGTAGTCATCAAAGGATTTGGGCAAAATTATCCATCATTGCGTTCCTTTGTCACTCTCGGGCTTCCTCAAGCAATATTTTGAAAGGATCTCTTGCCCCCTCGTCTTTCTTTTCTTCTTCCATGGGAGGCCGTCAGGGTTTGTGAGGTTGGCCTTGCAAAGGTTCAACCATATCGAGCCCTAACTCCTTATACCCTGACCTCGTTGGGGACATGCAAAGAAAAACAGAGAAAGAGCATACCACTATGATACCACTAATCCAAAATTAAATAGGAACGTAACAATTCACACATATAACCATAAATACAGAAATTCAGTAGAGATAACACTTCATTTAATTAATATCAGAATACTGAAATATGCTTACAAATAGAATGGAAATAAACTAGCTCGGACGATGGTAGCTTATCTTTGAGAAGATATGTGGCAGCTACATGACTCTAAACTGTGTTATAATGAGGCTCAAAGGCCTATTTATTATTGAGAAACAATGGAAAACCTTAAACATCCAAAAACCTAACCCTAGGAGATGAAGCACCAAAACTGTGGGCCCCATTTTGGTAAATTGGTACATCGAATTCCTGGGGTCGTAACTTTGGCATACGATCTCCGTGTGGCTATCATAATACCGCGTTTCGAAGATCTCGAAGAGGAGGAAAAAACTGAAGAGACAAGTTGGTTTGGGACATTATTAATCTCTCTGTTTTCCTTAAAAAAATGTTTAGGGCCTCAGAACGGCTCCAGAAGTTCAGGGCCCGAAAAACTGCCAAAAATAGTAAATTGTGCTACAATTAAGGAAACCAAAAAACTGAAAGAGACAGTGTTGGGGTCCAATTGGAATAGGCGGGTGGCCACCAATATCCACCTGGATCATTCAAGGTCCCATATATGAGGCATTCATCACCACATATATAAGCCAACAACAATCTGGAATCCATTTCAATACACAGCCAAAGGGTAAGCACCGCATCGAATTGGAAAAGAAGTGCTTGAATTCCACCAGTGAAAAATTCAAATCATATTTAATGAAGTTCATAAAAATGAAAATCTAGACCACCACATACAAGGGATGAATAAATCAAGCAAACACAAACTAAAATAATTTTCTCTGGACTGCAAGTTTGCAACCAATATCTTAAACCAAAAAAAAAAAGTTTCCAACTTTCCAGCATGCACCACAAAGCAAGCCACAAATGGATTTCATCATGAGCTAGAAAGAGTACAACAAAACTAAAAATATAATTAAATCATATTATAATGGTATTTCACATTTCAAAATCAACGATAGTATAGGGTATCTCTAAATGCACAATTGGGTATTTCACATTTCAGAAATGAACAACAGTACTTTAAAAAATAAAAATCAAAAAATCAAAGCAAGTAATAAAATTGATTTTCACTGGTAACAACCACCAAAAACATTCTGAAGTACCAAAAACTAAATATTTATAGCTCATGAAGACAACCAAAACACTTCCAACCTTAAATGAAAACGAAAAAATGCATGATGACAATATGAACATACTATTATCATTTGCAACCCAAGTATAGAGAGAAACTTGCAAATCTGAAAAGAAAATCTAAGGTTCATTCCTTACTCTCTGTACCCTCTGCAGCCTATGATTTCTCGTCTCCATGTCCACCACAACATCCCCCAGAATGATGATGCTTGCTTTCTGACTTCACTTTCAACTGTTTGCGCATGTCATAGGCATCCTCAACATCGACATAGTACTTAGTCTCGATATCATTGATTTTATAGCCCAGTTTATGGGTATACATATGGAATGGTGCTCAGTTTCTCTTGTGGACATGGAGAGAAACATACTTAGCCCAAAAAAACTCATGCACAACCTTCTGGGACGCCTTCATGAACTTCGTTACAAGGCCCAGTTTCCTGTGTGTGTGCAACACAACCAAAGAAATTATATGGACATGGCATTCCATGGACTCCTCATCCATTTTCATGAAAACATTAACCCATAATCTTCTTATTATAATCCTTAGCCACATAGATAAGTTGTGTCCATGAGAGGATATGGTAGAAATAATACTTCATTTGGTAGTTCTCTAGCAGGCACATCAGATTACATGTCTACATGGAAAAAAATTCTTCCATAGTAGCTTGGCGAATGCAAACCATGGTTGCAACTGATAATGTTTAAACCCTAGAATATAATAGATAGCTTCAACCCTCCCTTTTACTTGCCCTTTATTGGAAAACCTTCAAATTTCTATGGGTTTTATTTGAATCTGTGGATCAACGAAAACATTGTCAAAATTCTAGCCTAGTGTATGGGTATACAAATGGAATGGTGCTCAGTTTCTCTTGTGGACATGGAGAGAAACATACTTAGCCCAAAAAACCTCATGGACAACCTTCTGGGATGCCTTCATGAACTTCGTTACAAGGCCCAGTTTCCTGTGTGTGTGCAACACAACCAAAGAAGTTATATGGGCATGGCATTCCATGGACTCCTCATCCATTTTCATGAAAACATTAACCCATAATCTTCTTATTATAATCCTTAGACACATAGATAAGTTGCGTCCATGAGAGGATATGGTAGAAATAATACTTCATTTGGTAGTTCTCTAGTAGGCACATCAGATTACATGTCTACATGGAAAGAAATTCTTCCATAGTAGCTTGGCGAATGAAAACCATGGTTGCAACTGATAATGTTTAAACCCTAGAATATAACATACTTCTTAAACCCTCCCTTTTACTTGCCCTTTATTGGAAAACCTTCAAATTTCTATGGGTTTTGTATTTGAATCTGTGAATCAGTGAAACCCCATCACTCCTAGGATTTATGGCCTTCCAGAGATCCATAAGGAAGGGGTCCCCTTGAGACTCATTGTCAACACCATAGGTGGTCCGACTTAACTCCTGGCCAAGTTCCTCGCTGGAAAGCTGAGGCCCTTGGTTGGTCATACTGAGTCCTTCGTCAAAGACTCGGCTTCTTTTATTGATGATCTTAAGAGAATTAAGTTTGAGCCCGAGGACATTCTGGTAAGTTTCGACGTGGTCTCTCTTTACACTTGTATTCCCATCAACGAGGCCATGAAGGTAATTAATAAGCTCATCAATCCGGATACGGCTAAGTTGGTTGAGCTTTGCCTTACTTCCACCATTTTCAGTTTTGAGGGAGAATTCTATGAGCAAACTTGCGGAGTTGCCATGGGCTCCCCCTTGTCCCCTGTCGTCGCTAATCTCTTTATGGAGGATTTTGAGTCTAAGGCTTTGGCCTCTTCTCGTCTCTTACCAAAGCTTTGGAAAAGATTCGTTGATGACACTGGTGTTGTCTGGTCTCATGGTCCTGATGAGCTGGATCGTTTCTTCAGTCATCTCAATAACCAGTCCGACGCCATCAAATTCACGATGGAAAAAGAAGACAATGGTTGTCTTCCATTCTTGGATGTTCTCATCTCTAAGAATGTGGATGGTTCATTTTCTCATAAAGTGTTTAGAAATAAGACGCATACGGAGCAATACTTGCATGCTTCTTCCCATCATTTCCCTGCTCAGAAGTTAGGGGTTCTAAGCACGCTTGCCACCCGTACTGTTAGAATTTTTGATGAAGAGAGCTTGGAATCGAAGAAGGCTCATCTCCTAGATGTCTTTGTGAAGAATGGTTACAATAGACACCTGGGTCAAAAAGCCTTCCTCAAGGCCAAGATGGAGCCTTCAATCCGAAGAGATCCTAAATATCGGGTCATGGGGGTTAACCTGCCTTACATCCAAGGGACCACTGACAGGATTGCGAGGATTCTGAGGAAGTACAATGTGCCTGCAACTTTTAGGCCTCTCAATACTATCCGTGGCTCCCTCAGGTCTGTAAAAGATCCTCTAGACCCTAAAGACATGAAGGGTGTCTATGTCATTCCTTGTTCCTGTGGGACCCCATATACCGGTGAAACGGGTCGCTCTATCAATCAAAGGATTACCGAGCATTCGACTGACTTAAGGCATGGGAGGGCCAAGTCCTCAGCCCTGGCTGAACATGCCGAGAAGACTAAGCATCATGTCTGTATTGAAGAGGCTCAAGTCATTGCTAAAATTGCGCAATTTCACCATCGAAAATTTAGAGAGGCCCTGGAGATTGAAAAAAGGCCGATAAATCTGAATAGGGATGATGGCTGGAAGATTAGCAGTTGCTGGGTTCCAGCCCTGTCTTCCTAGCCTGATCATTCCCTCTTCTCTAAGGTCTCAGGGTTTCCTTTTCCCTCCCCTTAGAGGTTTTGTCTGTGGTTGGTCCTTTTTCCCTTGGTTTATTATAATTTTAACTTATATTTAGCTTTTAACCTTAACATCCTAATGGTAGGTGGAGTAGTTTAATTTTTATTATCTTAATTACCTAATGTTATTCGTTAGATTAGTAGCTATTAATAAGATATTTAATAAATTTCGAACCATTAAATGTAAGAATTTATGTACCTATTTACAATGAATTTTTAACGGTTATTATTTGGGGTACATTCAATCTTAAATAGTATAATAATTTATTTCATGATTTCAATTATATTTATATATACTATTAAACCAATAGAATTAAAAATAAGTATTAATAAATAATATACCATTAATAGTATCTTATAACCTACGATTATATCGTCATATATATTTAATAATAAACAATTAATAAATCATTATGATATAGTCTAAATAAATTATTTTTTTAAGCTATAATCTAAGATTATTTTTATCCTAATGAACCTATATATATACACACACAATTATAGTAAAGAAATTAATAACCAACCATTATAGCATTATATTTTACCGAATTAATTATCTATTATAGTTTTAGTTTATATATTTTTAATTTTAAAAAGGTTGAATATAATCTTTATATTAAAATTTTTAACTTAACATCCTATAGTATATGAATTTAGGTTTATTTTAATTCTTCTTTTAAATTACCTAAAAATTATATTTTCGAACTATGAATATTAATTTACTAGTTATATTATTATTAATTGAATTAATTATATTAAGAAATAAATATTAAATTATTTTTGGTTTTCATGATTTAAGCAGTTATGTATATAGGGGATTACTATGATTGGAAATGATATAAATAATTATAAAATAAATATATAATATTATTTTATTTTATTCTGATTACCTAACATTGGAACGTTATATGTATGTATTTATATTTTTATTAATAAATATATTTATTTGAATATTCAAATGATTTTCTAACCGGTAAGAGTACTTTAGTTATATATTTGGACCTAAAAAAAATTTACCGAGTTTATCTAAGTTCTGGGAATAATAATAATTAAAAAATATAGCAAGAATATTAAATTTAATTGGGGTCATAAGGTCAAATTTAGCCGTTATCAATCTAGTCATTGGAGTCTCTGCCCTAACTATTTAACATGCTAAACTGGATTGGTTCTTCAACTTGTCCTGACGATGAACCACACTGGTTGGTTCGAAACGCGTCGACAAATGATTATTGATGTGATTTCGCCGAAGATTCTCTAAACGAATATATTATCGCGTAGGTTAAGTGAATAGATGGACAAATAGTGTTAACCAGGAGATGAATGGTGAAGATCTTATTATGGGAGGTTAAGTCAAGAGATGGATGAATAGAATTAATGGAGGATGAGTGGTGGGTTTTCGTAGGCAGTAAGTAGTTTCTCGTGCGCCCTTAGTGCTGTAAGAGGAATTCCAAAATTTTACATGATTAGCCTATCTAGGTGACATGTAGCATGAGAAAACCACTTTTCTCGCATGCTCTCGAGCAGATATCAGTTGTGCGAGATTACACTATAGCCGTTGGATTGGGTGGGGTTGATCAACGGTGGAGATTAGCCAAGCTAGTTGGCAATTGGGTGATACGATATTCGTTGGATCAAGCAAGATAGATCGACGGTGGAGATGTGGAGAACCTAAAGTCAAACACTGAAATGAATAAAGGTGGTAAGCAGTTTCTCACGCGCCTTAAGGGTTGTAATTTGTATTTCTAAATTTTACATGATTAGCCTAAGTGAATGACACGTAGCACAAGAAAACCAATTTTCTCACGTGCCCTCAGGTGGATATCGGTCATGCAAAAATTTGCGCGAGATGACATGATAATTGTTGCATTGAGGGCACAACATATTGATGGTGGAGATTTGGAGTGCATAAAGTAGGTGGAACAATTCATGACAGTCGTTGGATCAAGCTAGACAAATCAAT
Source organism: Pinus taeda (assembly GCA_000404065.3). Lineage (NCBI taxonomy): Eukaryota > Viridiplantae > Streptophyta > Pinopsida > Pinales > Pinaceae > Pinus > Pinus taeda. The sequence goes on along the minus strand of APFE030423152.1, from coordinate 168,778 downwards.
GGTGGAGATCTGGAGCACATAAAGTCAAGCACTGAAACAAATCAGACGTTGATTGGTTAGGTTTGTTGTGTATTGGATGGTAAGGATATCTACAAGTATAATCCACTTAAGACGTGATTTATTGGCTCATGCTTAAGAATTTAGTGCTAAAGGAAATGAGAATATGAGTGAGATATATTATAGAAAGAGAGTGATTGAAGAATATAATGATGAAATTAACCAAGTACTGAATCAAAGCCACAAACTCCAAAGCTCACGCGATAACTAGAAATATGAAATATAACCAATCTACACTACACTGTTGTAATGGAAATGCAGCTATTTAAGCAAATGAATGATTAAACCATGAATCTACACTAGCATACATGTACAATAAAGAGGAGCCTTAGTTGCTAGGATTGGGCCCTAACCCAAGAGATTCAGCCCTCTGAGTTAACTCAGTGCCGACTCAAAACAAAACTCATTCTTATTATCAAAACAATGGATTACATCAACAACTGTCACAAGTCTTGCAGTTTGAAAATAAAGCAAAGTTTTACAATCAAAAGTCCAAATAAAATCTGAATCCTATTGAAGTCCTAGGCCTCTCTACTTGTGCATCTAAAGTCTCCAATGACTTCCTTAAAATTAGGGAGGTTTGGCTCCCAAACTAGAGATAAACTGGTGCTTTGACTTCCACTTGTTTAGTTGCCTTCTAGTCATCCTAATTTGGTTGGTTGCACTCTGAGTTGATGGAGGAATATTCGAATGGAGGGCTAGTAAATGAGGAGTATTTCCCTCTTATAATTCCTCCCCCTTGTCCCATTTGAGTTTTAACCAAGGTATTTGCTAAAATTCCTTGCTTTTATCCTTTAATCCTACCTTACATGCACATTAGACCACAAAGAAAAATATCCAACTCTAACTCATCTCATAAACAAAATATAATCAAAAGTATGTAATAAGTTATGAGAATAGTTGGCTTGACAAAGCTAGGAGGTGAATTAAGGCCCATATAATTACCTAATGATCAGGCTAATCACAGAGCTCACATTACCAGGCCTGCAACATCCATTTGAGATTTAGATAGACACCTCTGACTATGTTATTGGTGCATTTATTACTTAGCAGGGTCATCTAGTGGCTTACCATAGTGAGATACTTTCAGATATAGTTTGAAAGTATCCCACTTATGACAAAAAAATGTATTCCATTATGTAGGTCTGCCATCAATGAATCATTACATTTTGGGGAAGAAAACAGTCATGTACACAGACCACTGACCCTTGTAGTTCATATAGACACAAGGGATGTTGCAGAATGATCGCCATCAGAAATGGTCCACATACCTACAAAAACTCCATTTGAACATTAAGTACAATAAGGGTAGCATAGATAATGTTGTAGAATGCCTCAGATGACCACTAGTCAGGGCACTGATCACTTTTCTCGAGTCCTATGGGCACGGGACTTCAAGGTGGCCACATATTTACATGAGCGATCTAGAATTCTACAACACATACCAGACACTCTTGGAAGGTAAGAAAGTTCCAAATTTGAACCTCCATGATGCACTGATATGCCACTTGGGATACATCTATGTTCTTTCAAGCAAGTGTGCCAAGATAATTTGGGACGCATACTATAGTCAGGGTCATTGGACACTTCGTGATAGAGAAAAAGGTGTTAGTACTACATACATATTTTTATTGGCTGAACCTTCATTAGTATGTTAGGAGGTACATTAGATCCTGCATTTTCTATGTCATTTCCAAACCAGCCATCGAGAAGCAAAGCCTATATACTCCTCTTCCTACTCCTAGTAGACAGTGGGAATCCATCTCCATGGATTACATGTTGGGCCTTCCTTCTTCTAAGCACGACAATGACTACATTTTCATAGTCATCGACATATTTTCTAAGATGGCTATTATGGCACCCTGCAAGAAGAGTATCACAATAGAGGCCACTGCTAAACTCTTCTTTGAGCGAGTGTGAGTACACTTTGATATCCCACAGTCCATTGTCTCAGATTAGGATAACAGATTCCTAAGTGAATTTTGGTTAAGTCGCTAGTCAAAGTTGGATACTAAATTTACTAAATCCATTACTTTCCATCCCCAAACTGATGGCCAAATAAAGGTCGTCAGCAGGATGATGATACACATTTTGTGCATGTACAACTCGATGCATCCACACACATGGGATGAAATCCTCCCCCATTTTGCAACACAACTACAACAGAGCTCTCCACAACTCAATAGGCCACATCCCCTTTCAGGTAGGGGTGGGATTTCAGCCTTTATGTCCCATGGATGTGGTCGTACCATTTGCAGCTACTCAGGCAGATTCAACTCACGTCCAATTCAAATATGACATGGCTAACAACTTCATTGAGTGCATTCAACACATCCCCCAATAGGTCCATGATATATTGGAAAGAGGCAATTCTAAGTACAAGCAGTGCCATGAACAAAATTGTGTTCCGCACAAGTTCCAAGTGGGTGACAAAGTTTGGCTACATTTTTAGAAGGAGCGCCTCACTAGACCCCACCACAAGCTTTGTCCACTCTGATATGGGCCATACATTATCACCAATTTTGTGGGGTACAATTCCTTCAAGCCCATCATTCCACCGTTTCTTGTTCTGCATCTAGTGTTCAATGTAGATCACCTTTGGCCATACTTTCCACCATTGTTGGACACATCCGACAATGCAAAACAACTCACAACAATGAAGCTAAACCCAGATTGCATGTAACAGGCCACAATTGATTAGATCATTGATACACATATCAAGAACACTCCCCAACATAGGTTCTAGCTATATGGAGTTGTCAAAGTAGGCCAACTCCATCACGAGGGTAAGTGGTTCACCAGGGTCCAGGTTCAACATAATTTTCCTCACCTCATGGAGGATTTTCATACAATGGGAACCATTGCTTCCTAAGGGGGGAGGAATGATCCAAATGGATATTGGTGGCCACCCACATATTCCACATAGAACTCTAGTTGGTTTCATCTGTTTCCTTGTTTATTTTAGCATTTACTATTTTTAGCAGTTTTTTGGGTCATGAACTTCTAGAGCAGTTTTGACCTACTAAACAGTGTTTTTATGAGGTCCGTTGTAGGCCCATAACTATAGGTAGGGGCCTACCACAAATTGTATAGTACTCAGAGAGACCTTTCCAACAAGCTATCATATGTGCCAAACAGAGATAATATGACCAAGTTATAACCTTGGGAAGTTGGTTGCCCAACTAAACCCAATGGGGCCCACAAACTCTTGGAGTTACATCTCCCCGGGTTAGGGTTTTGGTTGTTTATGGTTTTTCTTGTTGTTCAATAATAAATAGGCCCTTAAGCCTCATTGTAACACAATTTAGAGGGATGTAGCTACCACATCTCTTCGTAGGGATAAGCTACCATCACCCGTGCTAGTTTATTTCCATTCTATTTGTAAGAATATTTCAATATTCTAACATTAATGAAATGAAGTGTTATTTCTACTGCATCTCTAAATTTATGGTTATATATGTAATTTTTTGCATTCCTATTTAAGTTTGGAGAAAGAGCAGAGTAAAGGAAGAGATAAAAGTAGAGGTTGTAGGAAGCATAACTGAAGTTGCAGGAAGTGGAACAGAAACTAAAGGAAGAACGAGAGAACAAGAGGAAATAAAAAGAAGGGAATCAAAAGCAGGAAGAAGAAGAAAGGAAAGGTGCAATGGTAGGAGAAATAACTTTGATACATTTGAAGACTAGGAATAGAACCAGCTAGTAGTTGAGGAAGGTGAACACATGCGAGATTGGGACCTTGCTTAGAAGATTGAGCACTTGATTGAAGTAACATACATGGAGATGGAACAAGAGCCTGAAAATGAAGATGGTGACCTGATGTCGAGTGCACCACATATCAATGTTTAGTCTCCATCAACTCAGAAACAAAGCTAGCCCCAAGCAAGGAAGGGGATGTTGTTTCTCATGATGATAATCCAGTAATGGATGTGTACAATTTGTCATTTTATGAGTTCCAAAAGTAGATTGTACAAGCACAGAGAAAGCATTTTTTTTGGATGATCACTCATCACCTAAATTCGTTATAGAAAGGGTGATAGTGTCAAATACCATAAAGAATCCAAATGCCATTGACGAAGCAAAATTTTCCTTTGCAAGTGTGACAAGATCAAAAATTCAGTATTTGATGGCATAGAATGAGAAATTGGCACATAATGTGCAAGCTTCCAATAAAGAGGCAAAACAACTCTGCGCAAAAGCACAAAAAAACAAGCAACTCACCTCATTTTTGGTAGCATTCAGGCCTCATATGTATGAGTATTCAATAGTTTGGATGTATTGGTGAAAAAACATAAGATCCCATCAATTGGCTCACTCTCCAAAGCCAAACCAAGGAACCAGGTCTGGAAGGAGATCAAAGAGTACTTGGAGCAGTTGTGTAACAACCCTTGTGAAAACTCCATGTAATAAAATTTAATAAAGGAAAACAAATAACCACAGTTGATGGGACACTTATTCCAAGATGAATGGTGGGAAAAACATCCTAGTGGGTGTTCATTCTGTTTCTTATGGCTAAGGAAATTGCAAAAGGCAATAGAGAAGGCTTTGGATAGGCATGAGCCATTTATTGGTATTTTATTTATGAAAATAATGAAAATTAGGAGAAAAGGAAGGTAAAAGGTGACAGATTGTATGTGAGGAGGAAATTGAAGGAAAATAATGGAAAATGAAGAAAATAGAGGCCTCGTTGATAAAAAGGCTTTTGAGGATCAGTTGGAAATATTTTTCTCAATCTTTTGACAGGTTTTAGTGGAGCTCTCTTCTATTCTCTCTCTTTCTCAAACTCTTGGACACATAGAGTTTTATGGGAGCACTCTTGGAGGAGTGTGGCATACATGGAGTTTTGGAACAATAAGGAAAACAAAGAGTAGCAAAGTGCAAGAGGATATCGGGATCAACAACTACAGTGGGTTTCACTTGCAGGTATCGAGTTGCATGTATGTTCCCTCACTAGTTTTTGCATGCATGTGGTTTATTGGTGATAATCTTTCACTGGTGGTGAGCGCCAGTATTGTAGTAAGAATGTTGCAACTCCTGGGCTACCAACTTTACTTTTATCAAACTGGTAGTTTGTAACAAATTTGGAAGCGTCAGTGTTGTATGCACAAGTACTAGTTCTCATTGCAGGTTGTCACTTGGTCAGCCGGTGCAAGGTCACTAGGAGCTCAAGCCAACTTCTATAGATTTTAGAATAAGCTCTATGTATGATGAAAGAAAATAAATATTACTCTATAGATGCTATTCGAACTGTAGAAGAGAGAAAGACTGGAATGTAAAACAAGACTTAGTAAACCCTAATTAACAAGCTAATTCTACTTTTGCCAAAAACACTATGAAAACCATGAAAGAAATTCCATTACCTACTCAAGAAAGCAACAAAATCTAACCATGCTATTTCTGGAAGTAAATAAGCAAAAGACATATTTTTGGATTTTTATGTGTTTTTATGTGAATTTAATCATGCATCTAATTTATTGTTTGTGAGTGTGGCAGCGAACAGGTGGCATTGGAGGGTGGTTTTGGAGCTTGGGAGGATGTAGGATGGTGTGGATGGGTCTTATGAGGTCTTAGGTGGACTTATAGAGGCTTTTCCCACACTCGGCCTTCAAAAGAGAGCCTATAGGAAAATATACTGGAGGACATAGGGAAACTATAGGAGGAAAATAGGGAAACTACATGAGGCCTACAGGAGGAGGCCGAGAGCAATTTCTGTTGTTTTGAGGGTGTGAGAGTGGGTGGAAAAGGCGGATGAAGGTTGGAATGAGGTGTTAGGGTGCCTAAGGTCTACCATGAACCACTAGGGGAGAGAAAGATGGTTGGGTTTTCTCAAGGAGAGAGGAAGAAGTTCTATGAAAAATAAAGGAAACTAGGGTAGAATTGAGGTGATATTTGGGAGACCTATAGGGCATGGATCAGATGGAGGGTGTGATTGCTGGTAAGTTGGCCTACCATTGAAAGAGATCTGAAACCAAGAAAATAAAGCAATCATTGAAATGAATGCATCCTAGGAAAAACAAAGTTTTACATTAAAATGGCCTAAACTATGATGCATAGAAGGAAATGCTAGAAATGCTACAAGAAAGGAAAGCATGCAAGAGGACTATTGTAAATCAGGAAGTGAACTTGATGAAGGAGATATAAAGCAAAGAAAAACTAGACTATCAACCTGCTAAGGAGCTGCAAACACTAGAAGTCCTAGGAATGAGGAAAATCTATGTTTTTGGAGCAGTAGGAGAGTCTTTGCCTCAAATCATGGTCCCAGAGGGAGGAAGAGAGGCCAAGGCACTATTTCTAGCCTTTTGAATCTTCTCTGATCACTACTTAACCTGCTACAGAAAGCACAAATGGAAGCAAACTACTAAATCATCAAAAGCAACCTATTCTTAACCATAAAAGAAAAACATCTAACAACAACTAATCTAAAAATTGAAGTAAAGAATACAAATACAATTAAAGAGGAGATGGCTGCTTGGATTGGGCCTTAACCCAAGAGCTTCAGCCCTCTGAGGTAACTTAGTGCTGGCTTAAAAAGGATTCCATCTTCATTATCAAAAAATAACAAGAATACATGAAACTGTCATAAGATAGTGAGCTCGAAATTTGAGCTGAGTTTACATAAGAAAAAGTCCAACCCTAGTGAGGCCCTAAGCCTCTCTACTTATGCATCTGAAGCTACCAACAACTTCCTTAAAATCAGGGAGGCTTGGCTCCCAAAAATCGAGATCTCTCAATCATCTTCCACTTGCTTGGCTACCTTCTAGTGCATGATTCCGCTGCTTGTACCCTGAGCTGAATGAAGGGGAATAAAACGTGAGGAGAAATAAATGAGGGGGATTCCCTCCTATAAGTCCTCTCCTCTATGTACTTCAATTTATTGTTGCATTTTGGCCACTATATCCTTGATTTTGACCTCCAAATCCATCAATAATCTATGTTAAATACATGTCAAACCACATGGCATAATAACTAACTCAACTCACCCTATAAGCATAAATATAATCAGAAAATCATACAATAAGCTATGAGAATGGTTGATTTGACTAGGTCAAGAGGTAAAATGAGCCTATATAATTACCCATTTATGAGGCTCATCATCACCCCCCTACTGAAGGTATTGCTCATCCTCTAAGCAACCTAGTCAATCTCTTCATCTTTTATGGCCCTGGTGGCCTCCCTAGCATGCTAAGCTTCTGATGTGGTCTGCTCATGTTCTCCATAAAATCCAGCCTTTCTATATATGTCCTTCCACTGCTCCTTCTCTTCTTCTTCCCTTCTACCTTCCAACATGCCTTATAGGAGTGGAGGACTTAGTTTGAGGCCAATCTAGTTGACCTTCAGCCTTTGCATGGAGTGATTGTACATTGGCACTCTTTTCAATGCCTCCCTTAGCCTCATTAGGCAATGGTATTCTCTGATCTACAAGTTGTGGGGTAGGGTGTTCCATCTTCTCATGCATGCATGCACACAATCATACCCAAGTAGCCTTTGCATATCTCCAAAGTGTGAAATGTCTTGTGCTTGATTGGCTAGATATTTAGGGGTAATCTGAGGGTCATTGGCAAGCAAGTTGTGTGTGCTGATGAGTGACATAAGATCTGATGGTTTAGCTCTTATCATTAATGGCTCATTTTTCTCTTTTATCTATTAGCACCTGAATCTGCCTTAGGTTGAAGAAAGGCAAAATTTAGGGTAACCACAAACTACGCTCAGCCTCGTAGCTAGCCCTACGAGGACAGGAGAGGGCTCTCTCTAGGTCACACTCAGTGAAAAATGAACGAATAGGGTCTGAGAATGACTTAAAATGGATACTGATTTTAGGCTAGATAAATAAATATGAAAGTGCTATTTTGATGAATGACTGAGTTGTTGGGCTGTATGGGACAAAGAACAACATGAGAGACAAATTTAATCAAAGGCACAGAGTATTTCATAAGGTGACATAGGCATGAGGTTTTAGCAATCAAGTTTGAAATAACATGGGATGAAAAGACTATTTAAGAAACTAAAAAGGGCATTAACCAATGAATCCTTTTCAGGCAGAAGAAGACACACAAAGTCTGAACACTTCCTCAAGGTAGACCAAGAAATGAATTCTACCTTTCTTACTGTAAACGAATTCAGTTGAAAATGATTAGGAATGAACTGTGAACATAACGAAAACATATGAAACATAAAGAAGAAACACATGCTAAACTAATACCGCAAGAATCTTACAAATCAGAGCTGCACCATTTAATTATTTCTTTGTCAAAATTGTACAGTGATAGTGTTGGTTTTGTTTTCCTCCCACACGTTTCCAGAACTCCTCCTTTACAAATGATTTTTCATACAATAAATAAACTCTACCATTAGGAAATGGATCGACCCAAAGTGGGGATTGTTTAATCATTATTGACAGAAATGAAAAGCCAACCATCAGTAACTGAAGCAGCGTTACATTTTGATTTCTCCGATGACCAATTAGAATGACAAAATTGTAGCGTGGGTCCCATGAAATCATGGCTAAAGATAGAATAGACCATCTATTTCTATTCCTCTGTTATGGCAGATGTCCTTGTTTTAAATGTAGGCGATTCGGTCTTTGACTATTTCATCTTCACTTTGCCGTTACTTTGTTTTGGTAGAAGGGTGTCTTGTGATTAGATAAAGACCACCTGCACCTGATCTGGCTTAATCACAATGTTTCGGAGCCAAGACACATGTCCATTCATCACTCACATATCAGCTATAGTGTTCGTTTGTTGTTCCACGAGATCTGAGCAATAGCGGATAATTCTTAAAGGAAAGTGTGCACATCAGTACGCTAGTGATGCCAACCAAAGAGTATTATATTTGTGTATCCACATCCTTGGTAGTGATTATCTCCATGTGACAAGAGCAGAAGCCTGGTTTATTTTCCCAGGAAGACAAAGTTTCCTCAGCAGGATTGCGCAAATTCTCATCCGGACTCGGCACATTCATCACTAAAGTGGTTGAAGAATCAAATTTGGACAAACAGCATGATGGGGGCTCAACTTGTCAAACTCGTGTGCATTTTTTGGTGATGGAGGAAGTTTTCAATGAGTTTTTGGTTTTCTGGTTGTGTGCACCATGATAATCGAAATTTCATATGCAGCGGTAATGCAGAGCTCCCAAATCACAGTGAGAACATGGGTGCCTTACAAGTGTTAACACCCAGGTTGTTCCCTATGACTCCCAAGGGAATACGGCCGGGGTAACCACTAACCAATCTTTGGATTACTGCTTCTAGCCTAGCTGTAATCAGAGAGGGCTCTCTCTATAAAGTTTGTCTCTGTTTTGATGAGTGTTTTAGACTAGTTATGATGCACTGTTTGTTTGAATTTGGTGGGTTGGTGAATTCTTTTAGAACTGAAATATAGATTTACAGGACAGTTTGTTCCATTGGGCAATGGAGTTGAGATATTTGTGCTCTTGAAGGTGGATTTGTGGAGATAAAGTGTTGCTGCAGAGCAAGTTAGGCATGTGTGAAAACAATATATCAGATTTGTTGGTGAAAGTGGGAATTTAGTGA